>JAHLJT010002406.1:78840252-78986569 GCA_031308135.1 Acheta domesticus | reverse complement strand
GCTTCGCTGCAGCAACGTTGCAACCGCCAGGGTCAAGTAACCGCCGAACGGAGGGAAAGGCCAAGGTTGGCGTGGGTTACGGATTTCGTGCGGCGCGCTCAGAACGCCGTTTGTGTGCCAGCCGAATAGAGAGAATTTGTGCCTTACCAGACTATGAACAGAAACACTAGTAAAATTCAATTGCCTTAATGATCAAAGATCTTAGAAAAAGAAAGACATTTGTAATTATAAAGGGTTATGTTTTGTAATGTTTTAAAAAGGTCATGTTTATTGTTGTATAAAAGGATTTAAAGTAAATGTTGTATAAAGTCGTTGAATGGTTTAGCTGGCTGTGCACAAGTCAGAATAAGGTTCAGGCAAATGTTATTTTGCAATAAGTAAATTCAGTTTCTAATCCGCCAAAGACGGACAAGTATTTTGAGTGTATCAACAACATTAAAATTTGTAATAATGTTTTTTGTTTGATTTTTGGATTTTTATTAAATTCATGTGTTTTGATATATTATTTGTGTGTGTGTTTGGTCAGCCCTTGTCACTTGTAAGATCCTGCTCCCCTGAGATTTTCAAAAGCTCGTTTTCGAGCTTTCGTCTGCGCGTCTGCCTATGCGCGACTACGCATAAGGGAGAAGCGTCAGAATATATAATATATTTATATGTAATATATATTTTACATATATATATGTAATATATATATATATATGTAAAATAACCTAATGGTTATCAGACGTTTTAGCTGATAAGAAACAAATAAATGAGAATGATCAAGCGTTCGAAAAGGGCGCGCGCCGAGAGGAGATTCTCGCATAGCGCGGTGGATTCGTTCCCGGGGTGGGGAACGAGGATGGCAGAGACAGCCGAGTGATGGTGGCGGACAGAGGGCTGTGTTAGTGCGGAGGTTTTATGTGGCGGAAGTTGGTTGAAAAATGTGTGGGACTGCATCAGTAGGAGTTGAGAGACAGGGAATGTGTTGTTGGGGAGTGAATACTGACTATTGAAGGCCAGTTGAAATTGGAGGAAGTGTGATGGATGTGGATATATAACGGCAACATGTGGCCATGCGTGTTGGACAAAGTGAGAATGTAAACGCGGGCAGAGTAACGGTACTGCGCTCGAGACTAATGAATACGATTGTAGAAAGCAATTTATTGCCTTAATAATCAGAACGGTGACGAAATCGGAAAGGATTCATGTGATTAAGAAGAAGCAACTTTATTATTTCACGTTCACGAGAACGAGAACAGTGGTATCTTCCGAAGTCCGATTTTGTGGTGTGGTGCACGCAAGAAACATCGTGGTAAATGGACCCATATATTTGCCCAGCAAGACGCAGTAGACACGACGTCGGCGAGAAAATGGTGTAAAAGTGAATGCTGGTTGAAATATTCGGAAGCGCTGTGGGCTTGAAGCGGTGGCGGTGGTGGCGGTACAACACATTGGGGACGAGACCGCTTTCCAGGAGAGCAAGCACGAGCGGAGCCGACTGGAGCCGAGCGCAGGCGATGCCGCAAGGAACCGCAATAAGTATTATCTTAGGGTATCTTATTTATTACATTCAAGTGTGTTTACATGTGATCTGTCAATGAGAAATAAAACAGTGTCATTTATTTTGTAAAAAATTAACATATTCATAATAATAATGAAGTATAGATAACTTTCAATGGATTTCATTTAAAAACATGCCAACGAGTGTCATTTCAAGGTGGTCCCCCCAAAACCAACCCTGCTCCTTTCATCATTGTTTAAGATTATGTGTGTGGCTTTCAGCTTACCTATCTGGCAACAGAGAAAGAGAAAGTACCTATCTGGCAACTTACCTATCTGGCAAAAGAGAAAGTACGGTCACAATACACACACACACACATACAGGTGTCCGGGGAGGAAACATCGAAACTTCGAAAATAAGCTCTTAAGACATTTCTAAGAATATTTTGTCTAACAAACTACGTGGATGTTCCGAATGGTTGTGCCGCAAAAAGCACTCAAAAATTGGTTTGAAAAAATTATTTCTAGGCAAAAATTTGAATTATGGAAGCATAGAATCACTCCAGAAACATGTAAATTGTTTATTATTTACAAAAGAAATGAATATTTTTGCTCAGACAGAAAGATTAAGCGGGAAATAAAAAAGAAGTCGAATTGTGCAAATTGGGTGCTTTTTTATTTCTCGCTTAATTTTTTTCTTTCTGAACAAATACATTCATATCTTTTGTAAATAATAAACAATTTACATGTTTCTGAAGTGTTCTGAAGTTATGCTTCTATAATGCAAATTTTTGCCCAGAAATCAATTTTTCAAGCGAACTTTTGAGTGCTTATTGTGGCTCAACCATTCGGAATACGCACGTGGTTTATTAGACAAAATATGCTTAGAATTGTCTTAAGAGCTTATTTTCGAAGTTTTGACGTTTCCTGCCTGGACATCCCGTATATATTTCGACGTTTCCTCCGAGCTATTTCCGCACATACCACTAAATTTAACCAAAACTTTTGCTCGCGACATCAGACTAGTAAAGAGTCAAACGTTCACGACGCCAGATTAACAGATCGCTCGAAGCCTGTCACGGCATTTATGTGCAGCTTGAGCCCTTGGAGGGGTGATCATTTCTCCTCTCGCAGGCTTGACCATTGAAAAAATTGTCGTTGCCAAGTCGCGCGTCGTTCTTGGGACAACTACGGGCAGATGGCGCAGTTTGCGACCACCGCGCTACCGCGCGCTTCGCTCCTACACACGAGGTGACAAATTAGCGTGGGTGGTTGTAGTGATATGGGATGTTTCCATATCGCTAGATATATACATATATACTATATATACACATAAATAGTATATACAGAGTCTTTAGTGTATCTCGCAACCCATGACTGGTAGCGCCGTTCTTGTTTTTGCAATTTCGCAACCGCGTGTCTGCCTCCTTTCAATTCTGCCGTGGCTGACACGTCGAGATAGCAGAGGAAGTGAGCTGCACGTCATAATCTGCAGCAACTTTACTCTTTCTGTGTTTTCCCCATTCAAGGGCTTCGGCGAGCAGGAATACCGGCAGGTTACCCGGCTCACACACCGAAATCTTTTCGCGCTGGGCAGGGTGGGTGGGGTGGGGTGAACTGAGGCATGAGCCAGCAAACAAAACGTCTCTTCAGGCGATTCTGTCCAGTATGCTTAAGAAACAGAACAGTAACACTGAAGATGGGGAGGGAAGTTATGACTGATTTATCGATTTATTAACAGCAACGTAACAATAATTATTATTTAATGAACGCCGGTTCACAGAGAAATCACAAAGATATCTCGTGAAACATCACCGCCAAGTTGTTCATTATTTACAACAATAATTATTTATTATTAAACCTGGAAATTATTTACTTTCATTTCTATTTATTTATTTATTTTATGTCGTTTCAACTACAAAGGTTACACAGGCCGACGTCAGTTTAGTTACAAAAGGGAAAACCACTAATTCCGATTAATTTCAGGATGCTGCATTCGAAATTGACAGCCGTTTTTCTAGATTAGCTCTTAATTTTGTGTAACGCATAGTTGCCGGTTTTTACCATTTTGGCTTCAGTTACCATCATAGTAACCATTTCCACATGTTACTAGAGTGTGAAATAAATTAATATTTCACTCAGTTGGTGAAATTCAGGATCTTGTTGTTAGCATCAATATATATGTGTGTTATGTATATATATACGGAACCAACGGAACGGAGAGAGAGAAATTCGCGATGATTGAAACCCTTGACACTTGTGTTCCTTCCCCTTCTTCTGTTTGTTTTTAAGTGTTTTTTACACACTGAATGTAGTCGCCTCTTCTATGTGGCACCAATGGGAGGCACGATGACGCGCGCGAGCAAATATATAAAGTAGAAAGTGTCGTTGCGTGGCTGAGTCTTACTCTTACGAGTATGTATTGCAGCAAGTAATCTCTCAAGTGTGAAAATGTTTGTCGTGGGAATCCACTTACGAAGTTTTACTCAGTAACTTCAGTTATTTTACCGTATTACTGTAAATGTTTTACTGTTATCTTACAGTGATTTAGTGGTTGTTCTGTGGTTCTAAGTTTCGCTTTCCTGTGCAAAATGTCAAGTTCTTCCCTCAGATGTTGTAAAAATCTCACCGGGATGATTTTGTTACATCTGTGGCGTGTTTATAGTTAAGTCGCAGATTAGATTGATGAATGATGTCGTTAGGGAATTATATTATTTTTATCTTGACTGTAAGATAGACGATCAGGATACAAGCTGGGCCCCTCCTGTGCCTTATCTGATGCGTCTGAAGACCTGTCTTAAAGAAACCAAGAAAAGGATGCCTTGTCCTGTTCTGATGAAATGGAGACAACCCCGGAATCACTATGGCGACTTGTTTCTGTATGACGAATAGAGAAGGAAGTAACAAGAAGAAACAGCGTACCATCGAATACTCAAACTTGCAATCCGCGATCAGACCAGTGCCTCAAGGAGAAAATTTACCTGCACCTACTCCTCCCAACGATTGGGAAACTATCGATATTGCAGCACCTACAGGAACCGATGAGGACACTAACTCAATATCTGAAGATGAAGATCAGAGAGATGGTCCCTTCCACTTAAAAGATGAGACTTATTTTATCCTTCAACATGAATTGAACGATTTAGCAAGAGACAAATTGTTGGGTGCTAGACTCAAAGAATGGAATTTACTGGCTTCAGGAACTACTTACACTCAGCACAAGAAAGGAACGAGCCTTTCTCAGTATATTACAGAATGGAAGATTCCCTTTGCGTATGCACGGACATCAATGGCCTGATGAATGAGTTAGGAATCCAACGTAATCCATCTGATTGGTGTCTTTTCATAGATTCATCTAAGTACAGTCTAAAAGCAGTTTTGTTTCATAATGGAAATAAGCTGTCTGTGGCACACTCTGTTCCAATGAATGATTCTTACGAGGATCTCATTTTAAATCGTATCAAATACTCATTTTAAATCGTATCAAATACAAAGGTCATGGTTGGCAAATTTGTGGAGATGTAAAAGTATTTTCAATATTATATATTGGTCTGGAAGGTGGATTTACAAAGCAATTTTGTTTTTTGTATCTTTGGGACTCACGAGCTACAGGAAAATTTCTCACAAAAGGAGTGGCCCCTCAGAGAATCATTTAAGCCCGGTACCAACAATGACAAGTATAAGCCTCTGATCAATCCAGGCAATGTACTGCTTCCAACTCTGCACATTAAGTTGGACCTCGTGAATTTCGTAAAAGGAATAGACAAAGAAGGTGAAGGATTTAAGTATCTTAGACAGTGTTTTCCAAAACAAAGTGGTCTGTGAACATTATACCTTATAAACTATTCTGAGTATGTAAATGCTAAAGTATAGTGCTCGTAAACTAACTGAATATATAGTTTTGTAATTGTTTAGATTTAATAAATTAGTTTATACAATTTTGAAATTTTATTTTCTTTGACACAAGTGCCAAAACGAAGTTGATTCCTTTTTTTGCAGTCAAACAGCTCACTTTCCGCTACCTTCAAGATAGCTCCTTATGCCTATTATGTTAAATTTGGCAACTATGCGTTACACAAAAATACGAGCTAATCCAGTAAAACGGTTATCATATTCGTATTCAGTGACCCAAAATTGGTCAGAATCAGTGAGTTTTGTTTCTGTAACTTTTCAAAAGTTTAAAAACGTCGGCCAGTGTTATTAGCAAGCTGGAAATTAAACAAATAGGGAAATCTAAATAAATATTGAAATATATGAATAAAATAAACCTGAATTTCTACATTACTAATAATTTCTCCTCCTTTCCTTTCTCCTTTTGTTGGGAACTGGCATTTCCGTAAGTTTTTATTGAAACATTTCCGACTAAGGGAGATTTGGTGCCGAAGTAAATTTCCACCAAAAATACACGTTGATCCTTCGTCAACATTTTCGAAGCGATTCTTCTTTCCTAAACGTGAGTTCCTACGATTATGAATGAATCGTGAATGAAATGACTGCCTACGCACAGAATAAGTGCTTGCTCTTTCGTTCAACAAAAGTAGCCACGTTCTCCTACCCCGCAATCTGCGACGGGGGTTGGGTCGTTAAAAGTGAAAGGGAAGCCAAAGGTATTTCACGCGTTGCCAAATTGCCAAAACAAGAGGTTGCGCTCTGAGATATGGGTTGCGAGGTAGACTAAAGACCCGGTATATACATATATATACACAGCAACATCCACTTTTATATATACATAGATTCCTGGCTTTATTCATCACCAAATTAGCGTGTGATAATTATCAATGCTTGTGTTTTCTCTTTTAACATTAAAACTGCGACTAACAAATTTTGTGGGAGCTCCCTCTGTTCTAAGCATGGAGTCATTTACCTTTATATCAAAAAAATAACCACTTACTACTTTATTGAATAGCCTTTTCTCTGTTCTTGCCATAAACCGAATTTTCCAAAATCTTGCAGGCAGTACTATATCCTTCCCTTTGCGCAATATTACGTACAATATGTGCAATTTTAACTACATTTTCTCAAAAGCAGATACAATTTTTTTTCTTTAAACGTTTGATACGGATAGTGCATAATGCACTCGATGAGATGGCATAAAGGCCATATTGCTCTATTCTTTTGATTTTTTGAAAAATTACAAAAATTATGCCATTTTCTCAAAAACTGCTCTGTTGTAACCAAATGTACGTTCTGGACCAATTTTTGGCACGTTGCCAGGTGTTGGCGCGCGATTCAAACGTGTGTGGTGGCACGGCTTCTGATTGGTGGATGTTTTTGGCGAGGAGGGGGAAGGGGAGGGGGAGGAGGGGAAGGAGGAGGAGGAGGAAGAGGAGGAGGTCGTCGTCGCCGTCGTTGTCGCCGGCGGCAAAGATAAAAAGGGAAAAAAAAGAAGCAGTCGTAAGTAGCAGCAGCTGTTCAGCAACAACAGCAGCAGCAGCAGCGACGGCGGCGGTGGCGGCGGTGGCGGCGGTGGCGGCGGTGGCGGCGGTGGCGGCGGTGGCGGCGGTGCGGCGTGGCGGCGGTGGCGGCGGTGGCGGCGGTGGCGGCGGCGGCGGCGGCGGTCTTCCTACCCGCGTGGACCTGCATTCAAATCCATCATGCGGTGGTGGGAGGAAGTGTGCGAAATAAGGAGGAGGTGGAAGGAGGAGGAGAGGAGGAGGAAGAGTAGGAGGAAAAGCGTCCTGTAGAGCCTCGGGATCTTTCACATCCTTTAAACGCTTACTTTTAATATCCACAGCGCCTCCGTCCGAGATAAGACACGCCTCTCGAGCTGTGTCTACGTATTGCTTAGTAGCTGTGTCATCTCCTGCTTGGGGTGCTCCGAGATCTGCCTGTCGCGTACCACCCGCCTCAAACACACCCTCTCCCTCCTTGGAAAGTAAACCACGCTCCAAACCCTTGCGTAATGCAGTCACATCGTGGGTTAGAAGGTGTGTATCTACCTTCTTTGCTGCGTACTGTTCCAGATAAGAGCGAGTTACCGCATCCTGAGGACTCTCAGGGTTTTTCACATCTTTTAAACGTGCGTTCTTGACATCCACAGTGTCTCCGTCTACTACGAGACACCTTTCCCGAACCGTGTCGACCGTAACGTTTGCTTGCTGCGTCATCAGGCTCTCGGGGCTCAATAAGTTCAATCAAACGATCTTTGTTGATGCTGACAGTCGTCTTGTCCACGCGTCGTACCCCGATTCTCTCTTGCAAGTTCACTCAATGCATTCGTTCGTTCCACAGCAACATTCTGAAATGATGCCTCAGATTCTTCGCGACTGGGTGCGTATTGCGTATTTCTTCAAGAAGCGTTTGGTCACGGCATCTGCATCCTCTGTGGGGTCGCTTAGTCCCGCGAGCCGACCCTCCACACGCACAACGGTCACTTTCGCGAACACCGCCGACACCACTCGCTCCTCCTCCTCCACTCAGAGCATTCTTCAAACGAATGTTAAGATCATTTACTTCTTTTTTTGTAGCAACATCGGCGTGCCGAGCGTCTACATTAACTCCGGTTCACTGCATCATCTCCTCGCTCGGGATTTCCGACACCGCTTAGGCGAATGCCTCCGATATTGAACGCCTTGCTCTCTTCCATTTTGCCCGGAAGCATTTGTCCTCTCATGCGTTTCGGTTCGAAATCGGTGGTTGCCTCCACTCACGCTTTTGTCACGGCATCTTGACTCGCCTCCGGGTCGGCAAGCATGGTGAGACGAGCACCTTGCGCACACACTTCTCCTTAATTAAGGCCTGCTCTCTCAATTCACACAATTCCGCTCGCGATGCTGCGTACTCCTCCATGAAGCTCTTTGACACGGCATCTTTAGGCGATGTAGCTGGCGGAATATCTGTCAGGCGTGCGTTCAAGTGCACCAATATTCCCTTATCCTTCGTCTCTTCCACACGGAAAGCCTTCGCTAGAAGGTGAAACGTCTTGCAGATATCCCAACGTCACTGCATCGTTCTCGCTTTGTGGAGCCGCCGCACCGATGATGCCGTCGTCCCTACGCATTTAACCCGTGGCGATCGTCATCAGGGAAGAAACGCTCCACCTTCTCTCGCGCTTGTTGGGCCGTTAGAATCGCGCGCGTGACGTCGAGAGGCAGGTGCTGTCGTCTCGCGTAGACTCTGTATTTGTCTACGCAATGAAGGTTCTGAATCAGAGGAGTACAAAGCCGCCTCCAGGAATCCCTTTGTACACACATCACTCGGGAGTTGAGGATCTTCTACGTTTCGTAATAAGCGCCCGTTAAAGTCGAAGTTGCCTTGCGCATCGCGATTGAAATTCCTCGAGGTGATCAGAGCGCGGTCGAAGTGCGCCTTCGTGATCAAATCGTTTGCTGCAGTAGGTTCCGATACCACAGTCACTTTCACGTTGGAGCTGCCGAAGCCCTCGTGCGTACGCGAGCGAGACATGATGCTCTCTCTCCCCTCTCTCAAAGTTTCTTTCTCTTTATACGTGCACAAAAAACTCATCGAATCGATTTCTATATCGACCATTCTCAAGAGGACGCGTTTTATCAACCACCAAGAAGCCGTGTGGATCTTCGCGCCACGCATACCTGCACAACTCGCAGAAACGCGTGAAACTCATATCGGCACCCACGTGATCCCGATGGATGTTTCTTAAATTTTTTTCATCCTGTCGAAACACCACAAGAAAATTACTGTTATCTCGTACCAAATGCTTTGGAATACTATTATAAGTTTGACACAAGAAAAATACATCCACTCCCCAATGTCTGCCCATACTAAAAAATTCCTTCATACGCTTCTGGTTCTCGCAAGCCACATCGTCAAACACATATATAGCGTATGGCAACACCTCGCGAGGGTGCATCACTTCCTCGTAGTCAGAAAACTTAAAGAAACCCATTCCCTTCACTCGACTAACGATATGCTCCAACGCTCTGTATTTACTCTGATCCGTAGTAGGAGCGTACACATAAAGATTCTTAAATTTTACTCCATGAGGTCGTATCAATAAATTATATATTACATTCGTCTTTCCACACCCGCTCGGACCCGCCATCACACATCGTATTCGCTCGGGCAACAGGGGTCCATGCGTCCTCTCCTTCCCTTCCTCTTCCTCCTCCTCCTCCACCTCCAAACCAACTCCTCCATAGGGAGGCGCACCCGTTGCTTCTTCGTTCGAATCATCGAGGGACGAACGAGTGGACGAAAGAACTTCACCCCCACCCTACCCCACCCTCAAGATGGTGAGGGTGAGGGTGAGGGTGATGGTGAGGTTCCGGGTCCGGGACCTGGACCTTCACCTTCACACACCCCTCCACGAGGAGAGCTGTGAAAACGAGGTTCAAATTTCGAATTTACATTAGCGCTTAAACGCCATTCTCTTAAAGTAAGCTCCAAATTTTTGAAAGAAAATTATTATTTACGGCGAGTTTTTTAATATTCTTAACGGATATTATTTCCGTTCTTCTATTAGGAAACCGAAAAGTAAAGAAAATGTCAAAAATGTACTTTAGGCGGCGATAGATTGCAGCTGGCAACTGTATGTGGCAAGTGCGAATTGATAGCCGAGACCGAGGAAACAGAAAACTAACACGGGAATTTCTGTACCATTCTGTAGCACCATTAGTTTATTGTACTTGATTTAAGTGTTTCTTGACCTCCAAATTATGAAAAGGATTATTATTAATTTCTTAAGGTTAGGTCAGTTATAGAAGAAAGAATTATACATTATCTTCTGGTATCATTTCGATCCTTTATTGGGCATTTATCATAACTGGAATTATTTTACAACGAAGTTTCACAGGTTTGTTGCCTTCTCCCTTACCCAATACATAACCTTAACCAAATACATATTCTCTTATGTCTAATCCACAACGTTATCAATAAGATAGGATTGTTTAATTATAAAATGGTGGTTAAGTATGTACTAAATAATTAGATATTGTAATTTATTAGGTAACATCTTTGCGGGGCCTCCCTCGCCAAACCGTGCTATTCAGGAAATGCGAACCAATTTATCGGGGCGGTTCGTTTCGCCGCCCAAGGCTACCCAGAATGTTGCTCTTATTTCACAGTTGCTACATTACACATTTTTAAAATGCAGATCTTTTAATTCATGCAAGTCGATAGAAATCGTTTATGTCCTCGACCGCTTGTTCTGGAATATCAATTTCATTTTAGATTGATGACAACATCAAGTGAGCCGTTGAGAGCAACTAGTGGTGCTACAGAATGGCACAGACTTTCCCGTATTAGTTTTCTATTTCCTTGGGTCTTCGCTAGCTATTCGGAATTTCCACATACTCTTTCTTGCCAGCTGTCATTCATCACTGCCAAAAGTACATTTTTTGTCATTTTTTTTAATTTTTCGGTTTCCTATTGGTAGAACGGAAATATTAATTTTAGAATATTAAAGAACACAAATGGCAATTTACAATGGAATATTAACACAATGGAATATTAAAGAACACAATGGCAAGTCATAACTGGCAATTTTCTTTTAAAAATTATGTGCCGTTTAAAAGAAAATGGCGTTTTAGCGCTACTAAAAATGCGAAATTTGAAGCCCATTTTCACAGAAAATTTTGAGTTTTCAAAATACTTCATTTAAAGTTATTTGAAGCACTTACACTCACAAATATAATAATCTTTACAAATTGCTGGTAATGTGCATATTAAAGATGTGAGAGATCTTTCAAAAAATTACAATTATGTAATTTTTTAAAAAACAAAAAAATAACTCAAAATAAACTTTACGTCATATTAACGAGTGTAATTAGCACTATCCGTTACAAAAGTTTCAAGAAAAAATTTGCAGCCATATATGAGAAAATGGCGTTTGAGCGTTTCTGAAAATGCGGAATTTTCAGCTAATTTTCACAGAAAACGGTTGTGTTTTCGAGAAACTTGTCTTGTCATTATTTAAAGCTCGTGTACTCCTTAATATAATAATGTCAACAAATCATGGCTAATGTAAATATTAACGGCGTGAGACGCAAGTAAAAAAATACATTTTTCCAATTCTTGAAAAAACAAAACTATAGAGCAATATGGCGTTTTTGTCATCTCATAAAATACATTAGGCCAAAAGTATAAAGAACCCACCAAAAGTTTAAAGAAAAACTTTGGAGCCGTTTTTGAGAAAATCTTGTTTTGGTATTTTTTTATTGCAATTATTGCACGCAATATTGCGCGAAAACTACTAAAATTTTCAAAAAAAAGTACATGACATTAAAGAAGGAACTCCCTGTGAAGAAAAATATTTTATTTTAAGGAAAAGTCTCTATCTTCAATTTTATAGTTCCAGAAAGACGCCGAAAAAATTTTCAACTCTTGCAATTGCCGAAAGTTCAGAGTTATCCGTGAAAATCGGACCTATGACGCCTTAATAAGTGTATTTTACTCTATTCTTACAAGAAATTTAAAAAAAAAATCGGAGCAGTTTTTGAGAAAATTTTCAAAATGTCCGGGGGGCTTCATGTAAAGTACCCCCAAATTGTACAGAATCTTTTTCAAAATCTCAAAGCTTCGACTAGAACCAGATCGACCAAGGAATATACATTTTTGAAGAAATCTTACGTATGGTTTAGGCGCTAGCAGTGTTCAGATACGGACAGACGGACAGACGAACGTTTTCCTTTCAATTGGTTTTTCGGTATCAAGGACCCACAAAACAGGGTTTCTGGCTACACCACGTGTTAGGGGATTTTTTTTCTTAATTTAGCAACTAGTTTTATCCACTTTTTCGTTATCACGGCCCGGCAATGAATTTTTTCCGCCGAAAATGGGTCATTTCATAACTTTCCCTATACTAAGTATATCACTCCGTGTACACGTACGTACACGGGAAAGTAAAAATGGGTCAGTCAAATTTTGGAAGATTTGAGTTAGATACACTGGTGGGTGGTTTAGCATTATTCTATCACGGACTAAAATGGTGTAAGTCAAACTTCAATTAAATTCCGTCCGACCGTCTGCCGGTCTGTCTAGTCCGTGATAGACGCTCTGGTGGCTCAGAGCGAAGTCACTTGCCTTTCACCAAGGAGGTCCGGATTCGATTCCCGTCGACATCATGTGAAATTTGTTCCAACAATACCAGTTTGACTGCTTCACAAGGGCGAGGCCAAGCCTCTGCTGAAGTGTCCTAAACCCTACCTCGATCCTTATTCCTTCCCAATTCTGGCCGCTGGGTAGTGACGCAGGGGCGCGCATGAGAGAGGCGCGTGCGCGGAGATGCTACCTGGCGGTCCTCTGGACAACGACGTACGTATGGAGTGCTATAATAGTAACGGAGGATTACTCCAAAATTAAAATTCAAGGCAACGCTAGTGTCTAAACCGTTCAGCCGATTTCCTCCCAAATCGAGGTTCCCCGATCGCCCTGAACTAACTCGAGGCTCTGGGAGTTTCAAACGGATATTTTGATTTTTGAGTGTTCTTTACATGAAGTCTCAAAACATTTTCATTTTTTTCTCAAAAGCCTCCAATTTTTTTATTAAACTTTGTATTCAGATAACGTATAAGGACATCTAATAGAATTGTGCAGGTTTCATGGTCGTTGAGAGCCCTGATTTTTCGAAAATTGCACATGTACATTTTTGGGAGTCTTGCTATACTTACAATACTGATTACAGAGATTTTGTCTTAACAAAATCTGTTCTTTAAAGCCTGATTTTCAAATAAGGGCATGTTCAGTTTTTCGAAAATATGATTTTTCATGTAATTTTGTGCGAAATATAGGAAATTTAATTTTTTAACAATATTTTTTCTCAACAACCACTTCAATTTTTTCTTTAAATTTTTTCGCGTATAGGAAAAGGGACGCTTAAAAGAATGGTCTGGGTCTCATTTTCATTGAACATTGAATTTTTGAAAATTTGCAAATTAGAATTTATGCGAAAAAGTATGTGCTGTTGTATCATCACTGGTTACACTTTCATTTCACAAGTTTTTATTACTTAAAAAAAATGTTTTTGCTTCACAAGCATAAAATGTTCTTTTAAAAATTCAGTGTGTTCTGAAATTCGGTTATGCATTGATCGATGTCTTTTCCTCTTGGTCTAATATTTCACCTAATATTTCAGTGTGAAAGTCTAATATGATTGCTCATCAGCAATATTTGCAACATATATCAGTGTCTTCGTTGAAGGGTAACATTTGTGAATTTGTTCATCCGTGAATTTCTTTGCAGGTTGCACTCCACGGGGTGGCGGACTTCCCTCAACTAGACTTTGGATCATTCGTTCATGGTGCCCTTTGAGACCGTTACGTACGTCACAGTATTTCCATCAGAGGTAATAAAAAATCAGACCTTTATCTAAACAATGAACAAGTTGTACTACAAAAATACATACTTTCTTGATTCATTAATATTTCCCAAGAAATCTTGAAATAAGAGCTAGGATTGGTATGCAATTATGTACAGTCGACTCCGGTTACAGTGAACTCGGATATCGTGAACACTCGGTAATAGTGAACTTAAGTCACCGGTCCCTTTTCCAAGGATGGCACCAGAAACGAAACTAAGCGAAATTAGGCACTTGGTTACTGTTTCATGTGCACAGAAACTAAAGTACGTAACGAAACTAAACTCCAAAGCGCGGGGAAGAAATCCGTTGACTATTAACGAAAGTGCCTCTGGAACGAAACTTTACTGAGGCTGGGAATACAGTTTCGTTACAGGAACAAAACTATATTATCTTGGGAGTTTAGTTTCTGTACAGGAATTGTTTTCAAGATTCAATTTCTTGTTTTCAATTCATGACGTCGCAAAAAGGTTTAGTTTCGCTCCAAGTGACATAACTGACAAGTAGTGTTTTGGCGAACATTCATATTGAGACCTTTAATGACCTCACTGCAGCCGTTACTCGTGACCGGCGTTGCGGCTATAAGTCCATCTGTAGGCAGTGTCGATTGGCTCGGAGGGCAGGCATGACGGCAAAAAAGTATGTTTACGTCGCAGGTTCGGACAGACCAGGAGGTCGAACACATGCCTGAATAATCCAAATACAATTTTTGTAAAGATGTGGGTCCCTAAAAATATAGCCTCAATTTACGATAAATCAATAAATACACACGTTGCATTTTGGAAACAAAATTTTTATAATTTTTACAATAACGGGGTCTACTAATAAATGTTTAAACATAGAATGTACTTGTATGTAACACAATGCCATCAGTTGCACCGTATGAAAGTATTTTTTCTCAGCTTTCTTAATAATAGCATTGGTTTATAATACCCTTACAACTGGCGTCGGCCGAATTATTAAGAACACTTGTCATTGCACTTCAAACTAAAGAGAGACCAACGAATATGGCCTTTGATATAAGTCGTGAAAGAACGACCGCGCTAGAAATCTGACACCGGTTGATAGACCTTGTACGAGTATAACGTTCCTCGCACTGCCGAAGCAACTGTTTTCCAAACCAACGAAAATTTGAACCGAGTTCGAGGAAGGTAACTACGTGACCCCCGATTTGCAGAACGGCTATATAAATGGGAATTGGTTATTGACATAATAATGAGAATCGGAAAATAAGCACATCCTTTCGTAAGTTACCAGCCCACGCCTTGTAAAGCGACGCTTATCTTTCGATTAGTGACCTGTAGGTTATCTTGGATCCGGTGCGACTGCAAAATTACGTCCTACGTATGCGTCGCGCCCCGTTATGCCGAACTGATGTATTTCCCTTCCACAGTTGTTTTGAAGAATGGTAAAATATTCACTATGTTAATTTAACCTATACTTACTTTTGTTTTGTATTGTATTATTTTTATTGTTATATTGTATAACATATTAGTTTCGTATTATATTACAGACATTTTTGAAATAAGATTTCTAGAATAAAAAGTAATATTACACAATATTTTATTTTGGTAGATTAAGTACTATTTAGAAGTAAGTCATTGCCATGTTTATTGATGATTTTGGAAGGTCTTGGAAGTAACATGATTAAAGATTAATAAATATTACTCCAATATTAAAATATTCGCTAATTCTTAAAATCCAAAGAAAATTCTTTATATGACCCGTATGTGAAGATTAATTTGAATAATATCGAAATAAATAAAATAGCCATTTGCATGTAATTTTTCGTTGATCAGACAGGTCTTTTGCTATCTAAATCGTGGAATATTCAGTAATACACTGCGCCACTCCTATCTTTCTACGAATATCTATTTGTATCCGCAGTGTCCTTTTGATACGTTCGAAGACCCAGGAGTTCAGTTTTAAACGTTATTTTTGGTTTCGAAGAAATATACTATTTAAAGTTGAATTGTATATTATTGTAACATGTTTTCTATTAAATTTTCGATAGAGGCAAAGGTACAGATAATCACTTCTGTTTAGGTAGTTCTGAAACACAATTAAGTACAGAAATGTAGCCGGGGGTACAACTCGTCTCAATGGCCCTCTCCCAACTTTCGTTACTGGTCTTTCAACAAATATTAATAACGAAACGAAATAAAGAAATAATGTTTCTTATCCACAAAAAGTAAATTCACTTTCGTTTCGTTTCAGTAAAGAAACGAAACGAAACTATCTTCAACGATCTGTTCATTCTGTAACGAAACTAAATTCGCGCAGACTTTCTTGTAACGAAACAGACGTTACTTGTAACGAAACTAAACTCACGAGAAAATAATTTTGTTACAGCGGCGCAGAAACGACATGTTCAGTTTCATTTCTGTTGCCATCCCTACCCTTTTCATTTACATTACAAATAAGCACAAGAAGATTCGGTTATAATGAACTCTGAACCTTGGCTACAATGAAGGTAGAAAATTCAACGTCCTGGACATTAATTATTCCACCTAAAAAATATATCGCCTCAGAGTCATAAATTCCAACACTATGCAGCTAGGAAAACAGTCTTCGGCCAAAGGTCATAATCAAAGTTTCTGAGGTAGAGGTAACGGGCCCGGAATAGGGACCTTACTGACGACTTTGGACAATTCAGTTCCACTGGAAAAGGAAAGCCGTGTCGCCTGTTGGTTCCCCTTTGCTGCTTCTAGAATGTTTTACGTTGTTGGGGTTGTCTATTGGTCGGGGCAGTTCCCACTTCGATGACCTACTTGTTCAGATAGTTCTAGTAGGTTGTCATTGTTTAGCTACTGTTGACGACGGGTGGCCAGGGAACATCTGCTGGGTGTCGCTCCCGGGGGGTGAAAATTATGGCTAGTTCCAAAGGATTGGCGAAGGGGCATCTACGAGACAATGACAATCTGAGTTTTCATGTTAGCGCGGGAGTTCTCGGGGCACGGTTTGAAGAAGGTCGAGATATCTCTGTGTCACGTGTCACTTGCGCTATTCTTTCTACAATTTTAAATTAATTCACGTAGTATTGTAGGTTAGCGCATTTTGATTTTTGTTTTTCATTTATTTCAAGCTATTTTACTTTAGCTAATTTAAAAAGATTGTTCTTTGCATTGTCCATAACACAAGTTTTCCCCTACTACCTCCGCTTTACCCGTGCGAGAACTCTCGCATGTTAGACCCCACACTCATCCCTATCCTTCTATTTCCATTCTAAGAGGAAAAGTAGTTAACGAAACGTGTTTCTTTATTTGCAAATTATAAAGGTAACTTGCAATTTACTAATGTAATATCAAATTGTAACACCCCGCACACTCTCCCATCGAGCTCGGCGGGATGGACCTCAGGTGTGGCCCGACTCACCTTTAGATTTCTGTCGGCGGCATGTTGCCTCATACGCCCGGCTGAAAGTTGGGCAGAACGCATGCGTGACTGGGCATTTTCATGCGTTAGGCATTGAAATACTCTTTCTGATTTGCTGAATTTAATTAAAGAAGTTAATTAAAGGGGTGAAGCCTCCTACAATTAGTTACAATATCTTAACCTAACTTACAACTAACTTAGCTTAAAGGCCGACCCTTCTGGGTCATTGTCCGGGCGATCCGCCTCTCCAGGCGCGGCATCGGCCCGTGAGTCGGGTCGGCGGAAATAGCAGCGGTGTAGGCGGTGCGCGGGGGCTGGCGGGCGGCTGGTGTTCCCAGTTCACCGGGTCGGACGGGCGGTTGGCGATGGGCTACTGCGGGCGTTGGCGGCGGCGGCGGCGGCGGCGAGATAGCGCCGCCCGCGAGGTAGCGCCGTCTCTCAGGCCCAAGTCCGGGCACTCCGTCTGTTCGTGCCCCACACTCGTACAGCGTTCCGGCTCTCCCGTCAGGCGATACATGAGCGGGTGGCGAAGTGACGGCGATGCGTGCCGATGCGTTGCCGGCGACGGTCTGGCGTCTCGCGGCGATGGCGTGGCCTCTATTTGTGCAGCGGCATCGAACGTGCCCGCACGTCCCCCATGAACGGTCCCTTGATGAAATGGGCGACTAGAACGCTGGCCTCTCTCCCACAGGAATGCCCAACCTCTCGCTGGCGTCGCCCTCATTAGAATGGCCGAACCTCACCCACGCATCTACCTCCCTCGATTGCGAGATCACGTGTCTCGCCCCCGCCTAGTTTTTGTCTACTGGCGCTGCCGAATCGCGCGATGTGTGCCGGCCAATTGCGGTGTTGGCAGCGACGGTTGAAAATCGTCTTCGAGGGGGCGATCCTACGTCACGGCAATTCCCAGAAGACGCGGGGGGGTGCGCTGACACTCCCCTGGCGCGGTTTCGGGATTTTCCCCGGTCCCAAACGGTCTCCTGACAAAAGGCAGCCGCGTCCGGTCTCAGCCTGCCTGCACCCTCTGGCCGGTCAGGTAGCGAAAAAGTGCGCGTTTCTTGACAACAGGCTTTCCAGTACTCCCAGTTAAATAAAATATTATTTTCTACAGGCCGAAATCGTTACGTGCGCGACCGTCCCATTACAAAATAAAAATAAAAAACAATGCAATTGATGTCTAAAAGAAATGTTCAATAAATATTTATTCAGTGTAATGGAGAATTTTTCTTGTAACAATTCACAACACTTCCTTAAAGACATTTGAAGTAATTATTCAATATTCTTTGGCAGTTAGCGTTTAGCTTTTCGTGATAGTCACAAAAATATTATCTTTTTATTTTGAGAAAGCTACATGTCTGAACCCGCTAATTTGAAAATTTCATCGAATGATAACGAAAATACTGGTACAGCTAAAACACAAACATAGTCTTCACTCTTGACTGTACAACCACATCCCTCCACAATTCGGACTTACAGACCACGTCAAAACGTTTAATTGAATGGTTTCACAACACGCATAAGAAACTATATTCATGGGGATAAAGCAACTATAATAGTACTTCTAGTTGTTGCTGGAGAGCAAATCTTGAATTAATGCTTATGCAAATAAACGTCATATGACTGCACAAACCACGATGTGTACAGAAAGCGTAAATATAAGATTGAGGAATGTAAGTCTTCTAAGCGTGTCGTCACAAAAATGGATACCAGCAGTAAGGGCTGAAATATTTAGGTGGCATTGGTAGAATTGAAGTGCCGAACCAAAAATTTAACTGAATGTCCAAAACGTGTCTTATCTTGTAGAGTATGATGTGAAGAAACGTTCCTTTGTGACCTTTGGCCTCAAAATTTTACTTTTTGAGGCTCTAAAACGCATTGTTTAGGAGTTATTTGCCAATAACGATTGACATGTGATGCGGGTTGCATTTTTCATGAATATTTTGATGCGTTTTTTTAAACAAATCCTTCATATTTCGAAAGTCAAAGTGCAATTCGTCATGTCTCCAGTGAAATTCTCTTTCTTTAGAGACCTCATTTATGAAGATAGGTTGCTTGTGAGAGCCGCAACGGAAAGCTATACTACTGAAATAATACAGGAGACGATTATGTTCACTGTCATTGCATGATCTATGAGTTTCACTTGTTTTAATGATAAACAATCTTAATACACAAGTATTACGATTACATTACACATAAGACGCATTAATTTATTTTACTTTTTGACCAACTGCTCTCAGCGAAATATATACAGTATTTTGTTTTCTTCAGATTCTGGCAGATGTGAGCATGAGAGAGCGGTTCACTGTAGAGCAGCGCCAATGCTACTTTCCTGGAGAACGGCACCTACGCTTCTTTCTACAATACACGCAGTCCAATTGCAGGTTGGAGTGCCTCGCCAACATAACTTTGAAAATGTGTAGATGCGTTGCTTTTTACATGCCTCGTAAGTAATCCCTAATAAAAAATTTTAAGGCTTTGTGACACTGTTGTTCTTTCAACAATATACTTCAATGAACTATCTAAAATATCTCAAATAGAATTTACAAATTCCTTCCTTAGCCCAAATGATTAGCATTATTTCAAGTCACGCATTAACCGTGCTAACCGTAAACATTGGACCTAAGCCACCTTAATAAGTATATTGTACTTTATTCTTACAAAAATTTTAAAGAAAAAATTTGGATCCATTTTAGCAAAAAAATTGAAAATGTCCGGGGCACTTATTGTAAAGTATTCCCAAATTTTAAAGAATCTCTTTCCAAAATCTCAAAGCTTCGACTGAAGTCAGATAGAAGTTTCTTCGGTATGGATAAAATCCTAGTTGTGTTCACAGTCGGACGGACAGACACACGCACAGACGGACGTTTTGTTTTCAATTGGTTTTTCGGTACCAAGGACCCACAAAACAGGGTTTCTGGCTACACCACGAGTTAGATAAGTTTTACTTTCCCGTATACATACGATAATACGGAGTAATATGCGTATTATAGGGGAAGTTAAGTAATGCTGCGGAAAATAGATTTCGAAATTTCAACAGAAATACACGTTCTGGGTTCCCCTGATAGCGGAAAATTGTTCTTTTCAAAACATTCGTCTGTCTATCAGTTTGTCTGTCCGTCTGTCTGTTCACGGGTTCAGCTAGTTTATTTTAATTTCTAATGCTATACATTCTAAAATGTCAGATACAGGAAAAACTGATTGTTGATGAAATATAGAATTCTTGATTATTATTGCTACTCCTCCAGAAGCATGATCAGAAATTCAATCATTTCTATAAACCTAATTTTGTAACCTTTTAAATGTACATTTTCTTTAGGGGTTAATTGAGTTTCAGAAACACACGCTTTAGTCCATTAGTGCTCCAGTTTAGTAATGTTATATTTATATTTACATTGTTATTAATGGCCATTAAAACGTGGAGGAAGAAGGTTTTGTAATAAAGTCTGCATTTTTTATTGTCCTGTAATATCTTTTTTGTCAATCGGTTTTCGGGTAATCTGTTAATATTATCAAAGTATTCCATTCTCCTTTTTCTAATGTCAATATCTATGTTTGAAAACTTTTCTACTGTTTTGACTGATTGTAGCCTGTAACCGTCTTCTGTATGTCTTAGTCCTAGAATTTTCCTAATTATTTTTCTCTCTTCCATTTTGATTTCTTCAATTTCGTGTTTTTTGTTAAGAGCCAATGTTTCGCTTGCATACACGACTGCTAGTTTTATAACTGTGTTGTAGTGCCGAATTTTTGTTTGTCTTGACATGTATCTTTTGAAATGTACCAACAATGTCTCGTCATAAATTATTACGGGATCGTGCCATCATTTTACCTTAGGACTGTTATGTTCGTGACCCGTTCCGAATTTATAGAAAACTGTGGGCGCCAGGAACAGGTTACAATAATTGATAATTAAAACCAATGCTTCCACAGCTAATTTTAACGAATGGATAAATGCCCGGCTAGCTGGGTCAATGGGTCACGTAATGGATAATCGCTATCCCCTAGATAGCCGATTATTTGATCTGCCAACTATACAGTATGGCAAGGAATCTGAAAGGAAATAATTATATCTATCTCTAACTACTTATCAGTTGTAATTGACTAAGTGAAAATCATCTTTTCATTTCCAAAAGAAAATTTAACAATTTATTGACTTGTGAACAATTATTCTGCCTTTAGGTCATGACCTCGTTTAAAAGAAACCCTTTGTACTGCAGTACTTATCTAAACGTGATCTTGACCGACGGCGCCCCGCAGTATCTTCTCACTTGAATGCTGATAATCCCAAGTCCAGCTTCTCTCTTGTAATCTTGCGACGCTGCCGACGATTCCAGCCCTCACTGCCTCGAATATCTACCGGTTCTTACTTAATTAATCCTCACAGTTCCTAGTTCTCCCCAACTACGTGGTAAAACATTAAAGTCCAAAACCACAATATAAAAAACATTCAAAGTCCTAAGCGAATTTAACTGCTGCACATCAACTTTCAGAGTCCGAAAACTGTTGATTCTCACGTCAAACTTACAAGTCCTACTCCCCTAATATTAAACTCGCGAGCGATCTGTACCACTCGACGACCTCTATCAGCATGTCATTTACTCCTACGTTTTTAGCCCTCAACGCCTCGGTATTCATCCTTCATTATTATTTTTTTTTTTAAAACGACAAACTTCGACAGTCTATTCTCAGGAGTTGACAGTCTATTCTCCTTTAGCCAATCCATCCATTTCTTACAAAATCAAGTACCCACGCCCTCGATAGTTATTCCTTTCCAGACCAATCTCAAATTATCTTATGTCTTTCTAGCCAGCGCCCCTACCTATTCAAGGCCTGAATGCAGTTTATTGACCTTGCCAACCACTACGCCGGCGTTGCTAAGGCTGTATATTGCCATTTGCAGATCCATTTAACCCAACCCATTTACAGCAAATGTTACTGTCAAAATATATAATATATTGGTATATCACACTTTGTTGTAGATGTTTTGGACTAGTCCTAATGCTTTCTTCACTTTTTGGAGATTTTACTGTGATCTTTTTTCAAGCCATATAGGTTCGATGAATTCTCCGAGTTACGTAAAGTAAGGTGCCCTTTTTATTTTACCGTACTTCGTCTTCAAACTTTCTGTCTTTGAACATATAAATTCAGTTTCCTCGAATAAAATTTGTAACCCTACTTTTTCAGCACATTCTTTAAGTATTTCAAACTGTTTAATGGCTATCTCTTCGTCTTCTGCTAATATCGCCTGCGAATGCGAGGTATGGAATGTAGAGGTTATTTTTCCGAAAGCCAAGTGAAATTGGCTTCCAAAATCCTTGCTTCTTGCGTTCTCTTTCCCTTTCTCCCATAGTCTTGTCTAGATCGATATTAAACAGAAGAGGAGAGAACCCATCAAATATTTATAATTATTTTCTAAAAAAATCTGCTGAAAATAATATTTATTTTGTATAACTATTTTCAGGAGATCTCGAAACTCGGATCTGTGGATATCGTATGCGTAGGTGCATGTCCATTGCAGAACGTAAGTAT
Organism: Acheta domesticus; assembly: GCA_031308135.1. Classification (NCBI taxonomy): domain Eukaryota; kingdom Metazoa; phylum Arthropoda; class Insecta; order Orthoptera; family Gryllidae; genus Acheta; species Acheta domesticus. The sequence goes on along the minus strand of JAHLJT010002406.1, from coordinate 78,963,915 downwards.
ACATAACTATAAAATTATTCTTGGCCAGACTCAATTTAATGTAAATATTAAGTATCAAACGAAAGTAATCGTTCAAACACAATTTTTCTCTTTGCTGTATTTGAAGGTCGCATAAACTGCTAGGTCATTAGCAACCAAAATGGGCACTAATAGAACACAATAGGGCAATCCAGGGTACCATAAACCACAAAAATTGGAACATTAAGAATCCTTTACATTGAAGATAATTTATTTAATTTTATTTGTACAACTAAAAATATATGTATATTTTAATGTGTGGTTATAGTCACGAAATAAGTAATGGTGGAGATAGAATGTTATATTATAAAAACCTATGTTCAATAATTGTGCCCCACGCCTAGGGCACAGTGACTCAGTGTCTGGGGGTACTATGGGTCATGACTATTCTACAATTAACAACCACTTTTTCACATTGAGGAGCCACGATCATTTTTACTTCGTCGTCTTTATTGAAAATCATTTGAAGTACTTCTACTCACGAATAGAATCAATGCAGATAAATAAACAGCACTTGTCTGTGTTTTCCCTAACTGCATCTTTTAAACAATTTTTCAACTCTGTTATTCGATTTCTGAAGCGTATGACATGTCAAATCAACCGTTGTCTTGTATATATCTCTATGAACCAATTTAAGTAAAATATGAGTATTTTAACGTTAAATTGTAATACATTATAACCAAAACGCATGCGATAAATTTACGATCCCTAACGGTTCCGAAATTATTACTTTCTAGCTTTACGAATACTTCGTAAAGCGGTTCACCGCTGCCTTTCTTGGTCATGTTTTTCGCATGTTGAAAATTACCGGCTCCTAATGATAAAATCGATACAATTACGTTTTGGCTAAAATATAAGTAATTGCGATAAATGTACTGGAAATGTCTGTATATATTTGTTCAAATTTTTAACATTTAACAATTTTTTACCTCTCTTTTTGTATTTGTAAAGCGTATGTACCATCGTATCAATTGTTTCTTAATCATGCATTTACCATTTTATTCATCGGTTCTATTCTTTCATGGCTCTGTTCGACACAGGCGGTATTGGTGTTGCGTAGTGGTGCGAATAAGCGTGATGGAACTCGTATAAGTGCCGGTTCGTTGACTTTGAGTTTCGGATGTCGGGTCTCGGTACGGAAAACGTTTGCTGGTATAATACACTTTTGCTGGTTTATGAAGTAGTGGAATAGCAATAAGGACCGCATAGAAACAGAGCGAGAAAGTATGTGCGTTGGAAGCACCACTAGTGTTTGTGTTTCCGCGTAATAGTTACGACGTGATTTGGTCGAGTTTGAATAAGTACAACATGTAGAGACTGTGTTCGCGAATGGAACAATTTTTGAACGATTATTTTCCGAGTTTGTTTTTTTTAGTTTCTTTTAAGAGATTGTTACCAAGAGATGAATAGATATGTTTTTGTTTATCGAAGTATTAACTGATTTCGATCTGCCGCAAAAGGAGCGCGCGACATGTGGATGTTAGTTTTGTGTGGTTTTGGAAAACGGTGACAACGTACAGCGCAGGTGCATCGCTGTTTGCGTAAACAAAGCGAGCGAGCAGTCCACTGGAGGAGGCTGGTTCGATGGTCAGCCCGACGGCGGCAGCATTTGCGACACTAGCTTGTCAGCTAGGTCGAATTCAGTCGCTGTCTGGAGAAGAATTCTAGCGGCCGGCTGCTCTGATCGGTAGTTTTCCATGGTTTTTCCGATCAACACCAGGCGAATGCCGGAGCAGTACCCTAACAAACGGACCACGAACCGCGCGCGATCTTTCCTTCCTCTTCCTTGTCCTATCCTCTCCTCTTACACACACACACTTACACTAACATGCACTACACTACCACACATGTCGGGAGGCCGGTCGGGAGCTTAGAGCTTGTCCTGGCTGGGGCGGTGCCCCGCTGGTGGCAGATAACTGGTTGAGGGGAAACTCCGCTAGTCGACGGTAGGTCGACGCCAGATCTCGTCATCCAGCGGGGAAGAGATCATCGCCACCTCCCGAGAAAAACACGCACTACACTTACGGGACTAATGACCAAAGTCGTTGACGCGCCCGGAAACACGAAGCAATCAATCGAAGCTCAGGAGCAGCAATATGGTGTATTAACATCAAGCAGAAGGCGTCGTACAGGAAAGTGCACGCACTTTTTGATCATCTACCTTTTTTTCCAAGAAGATCATTTATTGTTGAAGGCCAAGATTTGTGATTAATCTTAGAAAGTAATGAATGGCCATTCTAATTACTAAAAAATTATTTAAAAGAAAGCATATGTAATCTAGAGAGAGAAAATTCATTTCAAAGAGATTTTTTAAACAAAAATAATTTCTAGTGTATATATTTTCTTTTTTTGTTTTGTTTTGTGTTATGTGTGTGTATTTCAGCGTACTTTACGTGTGGGAGATTGAATTGGTATTGTTTGTTTTGTTTTTTGAGTTGGCGAGCTGGTCAGGACCAAGGTCCATGGAATGTGAAATATTTGATTTTGGGTTTTATTAAATGAAGGAAGGCACCATTGCCAACTGAGTTTTCTTCTCTCACACCGGTATTTTGTAGATTGAATCCTGGCGGTATTACAACGGAGGCTATTGTTTACGGTATAATACATATGGTGCCGGTCACAGCCCACCAATACAATACATTTTTTTTAAAAATTTATTTCTTCTTGTTCGGCATTTCTGCCTTTCAAGGGCGTTTACATACGATTACATAACGTTTTAGGATGAACCATCCTCAGGTCTGTCAATATTCTTTCAGTAGAAGTTTGTTAGAAAAAAAAGAGTTGGTGTTGTTGTGTGTGCGAGGGTGTAATAGAGAGAGAGAGAGAGAGAGTAACAGTTTATACAATATTTTCAGTTACTTAGGGAGGCTTGAAAATGTCTTTGGGGTAGCGTGAATAAATTCTCCGTGGTTGGCTGTAATTTTTACCTAAATGGTAAGTTGCTGTAGCTGGGGATTCTGGTAGTAATTCATAAAAGTTTTTTGAAATTTTGATTACGTAGTCTTGAAAAGATTCAATTTTTAGTTCTCTATGCAGTTGGTCGTTACTTATAAACCACGGAGCTTTGGTTATTTTTCTGAGACACTTATTTTGGAAACTTTGCAGTTTGTTAATGTGGTTGTTGGCTGCTTTTATCCAAACGGGGCTTGTATAGGTTAGCGAGGGTCTAATTATTGATTTGTAGATTATTTTACCGCGTTTTATGTTAAATAAAGATTTATGAATTTAATAGTGGATAGAGTTTTATAATTTTTATGTATGTTTTGTTTATTGTGTTTGTGATATGTGCTTTCCAGGTTAATTTGGTGTCCATTGTGAGTCCAAGATATTTAAATGGTGTTTTATTTAGCCATCTAAAGCTAGCAGCGCCCAGAAACCAAACTCAACCAAACTATATCCAAAATTTTAGGCTAATTTTAGGCTAATTAAATGCTCTATTCCCGAATTTTAGACTCCTCTGGATTTCCGAAAATCGTGGGCGCTGCTAGCTTTAGTCTAAAGCTAGCAGCGCCCACCCAGAATCAATCTCAAAATCATTTGTAAAATCTGAAACCCATCCCAAAAATTAAAAATAATTTTAGGCTCTTGGAAAAAAATTATCCCCGCCTTCGAATTCCAAAAATCAGGGCTGTACAAAGCGAAACAATTAACATTGGTTCTTACGGGCGAATAAGCACCAAAATCAAAAAACCTGAGGAAAAATCCGAAACACCTCCCAAAAATTAAGAATAATTTTAGGCTCTTGGAAAAAAATTATTCCCGTCTTCAAATTCCAAACATCGGAAGCTGTACAAAGCGAAACAATTAACATTGGTTCTTACCGGTGAATAAGGTATTTTGTAGTCCTAACGGAAATTTTCCATATTTTGGAAAAGAAAGAGAGAAGCCCCAAATTATTTGTGGGTATAATAGTATTCCCTATAATGTGTGGAATTTGAAGTTCAGTTTTCAGAAGCTAAGTCGTTGTAGTTCAGGTGTTATAAGAACTCAAATATTGGATATCGAAAAAAAGTGGGTGTGTTTCGATTAATATTTTTTTTTCAATTAGAACGGTGCCAGCCCAAAATTATTTGAGGTTGGCATATTAATAGGTAATGTATGGGCAATTGTTAATAAATTTCTCATTTGAATTAGTAAAGTAGTTCAGAGATTATTTTGTGAGAAATGAAAAATTAATCGAAAGGCATGTTGTAGTTGTCACGAGAAGACTCCATTTTTTGGAAATGAAAGAGAGAAGCCCAAAATTATTTGTGGGTATAACCATATTTCTTATTATGTGTTGTATGTCACACGCCTTTCCAAGGAACCAAATCCTTGTAGTTCAGGTTTTATCACAACGGAAATATTAAATAGAAAAGAATTGGGAAAGTTTTTAGTAATATTAATTTTTTCCAATAAGAACGGCTCTAGCCCAAAATTTTCTGAAATTGTGATATTAATAGATAATGTATGAGCAATCGTTAATAAATTTCTCATTTAAATTAGTAAAGTATTTCAGCGATTTTTGTGAGGAATGAAAAATTAGTAAAAAGGTAAATTCTAGTTCTCACGAGAATTTTTCCATTTTTTTGGAAAAGAAAGAGAGAAGCCCAAAATCATTTGTTAGTATATCTGTATTCCGTATCATGTGTTGTATATGGCCTTCAATTTCCAGGAACCAAATCGTTGTAATTCAGGTGTTATAAGAACGCAAATATTGAATATCGAAAAAAATTGGATGTGTTTTGATGAATATTCCAATTTTTTCCAATAAGAACGGTGCTAGCCCAAAATTATTTGAGATTGGCATATTGATAGGTAATGCATGAGCAATTGTCAATCAGTTCCTCATTTGAATTATTAAAGTATTTCAGAAATAATTTTGTGAGGAATGAAAAATTAGTTAAAAGTTATACTGTATTTCTCACGAGAATTTTCCACTTTCTGGAAAAGAAAGAGAAGCCCAAAATTATTTGTGGGTTTAACCGTATTCCTTAATATGTGTTGTATGTCACACGCCACTGCCATGAGCCAAATCCTAGTACTTCTGATTTTATAAGAACGCAAATGTTGAATATCGAAAAAAATATGGACTGGTTTTGACTAATATCCCTTTTTTAATACCGAACTAATATAGCCCAAAATTATTTGAGATTTGAATATTATTAGCTAATTTATGTGCAATTGTTAATAAATTCTTTATTTGAATTGGTACAGAATTTTGGGGTTTACTTTTTCAGAAGTGGAAACGTGGTCAAATGTATATTGTAGTTTTCACACGAATTTTTCTTTTCTTGGAGAAGAAACCGCGAAGTTCAAAATGATTCATGAGTATAGCCGTATTCCCTATCATGTGTTGTATATGGCGCTATATTGCCAGGAACGAAATCCTTGTAGTTCAGGTTTTATAAGATCGCAAATATTGGATAGCAAAAACGAAAGTATTTTCATTTTTTCAATAAGAACGTCTCTAGCCCGAAATTATTTGAGATTAGCAAATTGAGAAGCAATGTATGTGCAAATGTAAATAAATTCTCTTTTTGAATTAGTAAAGTATTTTGGAGTTTATTTTGTGAGGAATGAGAAATTGGTCAAGAAGTATATTGTAGTTTCACGAGAATTTTCCATTTTTTGGTAAACAAAGAGAGGAGCCTAAATTTTTTTCTGAGTACAGCCGTATTCCTTATCATGTATTTGAAAATGACATTATCAAACGCGAAATACCTGTAGTTAAGATAACGCAAATATTGAATATCGGAAAAAAGTTGGGACTGTTTTGATTAATATTCCTTTCATTTTCAATAAGAACGAATCTAGTCCAATATTATTTGAAGTTGACATATTGATGGCCAATGTATGAGCAATTCTAAATAAATTCCTCTTTTGAATTAGTACAGTATTTTGGAGTTTATTTAGTGACAAACCAAAATATGATCAAAATTTATATAATAGTTTTCACACTAATTTTCCAATCTTTTTAAAACAAAGTTAGTAGTCCAAAATTATTAGCGAGAATAGCCGTATTTCCTATTATGTGTTGTATATGACATTAAATTGCCAGGAACGAAATCCTTGTAGTTTAGGTTTTATAATAACACAAATATTGAATTTTGCAGGAAAATAGGGTGTTTTGATTAATATTCAATTCTTTTCAATAAGACTGCATCTACCCCAAAATGATATGCGTGTCGCGATTTTTTGCCATAATGTGCATGTTATTTGTAGAACATTGGATTGCTTGAAGCGAAATACCTGTAGTTAGTTTTGTAAAAAAAAAACCAACAAATATTTGAGATCGGTAAGTATTTCGGACAGGTTTTTTTATTTTGCTTTTCTTTTTCATGAAAAACATGACAATGCCCAAATTATTTCAAGATTGCATCATATTTGCTGGTATGTGTTCAGTTGTTAGTAAATTCCATATTTACATTTGTTAGTTAAGTTTTTCTTCTTCTTCTTTTTTTTTTACGAATGAAAGATTGAGAAAAATGTAGTTTGCCTTTTATACTAGGCATTATTCTTTTCCCACCCTTTTTGGATTTCTCTATTATTGATTGTGATTTTAGAATTGTAGATGTATAGTTAAATAACTATTTTATCTTTTAATTCGTCGCTGCTTTTTGGAGAGAATTTTTCTTGTATGAAATATTTAACAAGTCCATATTGGATATTTACATAGGAATGAATCAAAGTAATTATTTTAAGGCTTGATATTGATCCTGTCCGAATAAATGGTAAAACTCTCAACAAATACATTTTTTTCTTTTTTAATGTTGGAAATACACGTGTACGGTATAATTCTCCCAGAATGTGTGACGTTTCCCCGGATTTCCTAGTTTTGAGATAGTGAGATTCTAGCTTCTCCATCCTCGTTTTTGCTAAGTTGATTTCGGGGCGTTTTTTGATGACACTAAAGAACCCAAAATTATGGCCCAAGATGTTTTGAGTTGAGTTGCTATGGGATGGTTTTAAATATTTGTTATCGTACGTAGGGGTGAGTTCCGAAATTTTGAAAAGAAACAAAAATTTCGCACGTTTACGACCACACAAATATTTTCGAATTTTCAGTACAGGTGGGTGTTAAATTAACAACTCACAATCTTTAACCTTAATTTCGGAGATTGTAGGGTACCAAAATAATGTTTCTGGTGTCACTGAAGAGCCCAAAAATATCCCAAACTTATGGTGGGAGAAATTTTGAAATTTGAGAATTAGGGGTGGTTTTGATTTTTTGTTTTCGTATTTAGGGGTGTGTTTCGAAATTTTGAAAAATGGACCCGAGGAGCCCAAAATTCACTTGTTTTGACCGTACAAAAAAATTTGAGTTTTGAGGAAGTGGGGGTGCTAGCTTTACCACCCCTATTTTTGAAACCTTAATTTCGAGGTGTTGTGGGGTACCAAAAATAATGTTCTTGGTGTCACTGAGGAGCCCAAAATTTGCCTAAACGTATGGCGGAAGAATTTTTGAAATTTGAGAATGAGGGGTGGTTTTGATTTTTTGTTTTTGTATTTAGGTGTGAGTTTCGAAATTTTGAAAAGTGGCCCCCAGAAGCCCAAAATTCACTTGTTTTGACCGTGCAAAAAAATTTGAATTTTAAGTAAGTGGGGGTGCTAGCTTTACCGGCCAAAATTTGAAATCGTAATTTCAAGGTGTTGGGAGGTAGCCCAAAATTTTTGGAAGGGGGCTGAAATTAGCCCAAAATTATGGCGCAAGAATTTTTGAGTTTTGAGAAAGTGGGGGTGCTAGCTTTACCGACGTAGTGGCGTCTGCTATTACAAGCACACCGCCCAGACCTGGTCCCTGCCGAGTACCGCCATGTGTGTAAATAAATAAAACGGTGCCCGGCTGGGGCCGCCTCGGCTGATGCCCGCTCGTCTGGCGGAGGCCAATCCGCACCTAAAAACTCCCGCGTCACCACCCGAAGCCCCTCGATGCCCCTACACCATGTCAAAGAAGATGGTGCAGTGATGGAGCAAGTTAAAATGTAAATAGTGTAAATAGTAATCAGTGCACAACAAGGACGTGAGAGTGACACCTGGGCTTAGTGTCAGGTCATTTCAGGATAAGAGAATTTCGCTAAGATAAAAGCAATAAGGACGCGACAGAGTCGCTTATGAAGTAATTGTAATTAGATGTAGGTTGTTGAAGTAATGATAGTGTAAATAATACAAAAGAGGTGCGTCAGTTACACAAGACTGGAAAATCCTCAGACTATTATAAATAACGCAAGAAAGGTCAAAGCAATCTTGAACTCTCCAACCATCCAATATATACATGCTATTTAGTGCAAAACTACCACCATGTATAAAAATTGTTACTGTCGACAATAAACGCTACTTAAATACAGAGTAATATACGTAGTATAGGGAACGTTATATAATGCTACGGGGAAAATGGCGAATTTTCGCCAGCAAAAAATTAGTTGCCTGTGAGTTAGTGGTGATGACGAAAAAGTGGATAAATCCAGTTGCTAAATTAAGAAAAAAAATCCCTTAACACGTGGTGTAGCCAGAACCCGTTTTTTGTAGTTCCTTGATTCCCGAAAACCAACTGAAAGGAAAACGTCCATCTGTCCGTCCCCGGCCGTCCGTCAACACTGCTAGCACCTAAACCATACGTACGATTTCTTCCAAAATGGATATTCCCCGCACGATCTGGTTTGAGTGAAAGCTTTGAGATTTGGAAAAAGATTCTATAAAATTTTGGGGTACTTTACATGAAGCTCCCCGGACGTTTTTAAACTTTTCTCAAAAACGGCTCCAAATTTTTCTTTAAATTTCTTGTAAGAACATAGTAAAATGCACTTATTATGGTGACATAGGTACGATGTTCACGGTTAGCTCTAAATTTTCGAAAATTGCAAAATTTTGAATTTTATTCAACGTCTTCCTCCAACTACAAAATTGCAGATGGAGATTTTTCCTTCAAATCTAATTTTTTCTTCATAGTGAGTTCTTCCATAGTGAGTGGTGTTTATACGCCCGTAAGAACAAATGTTAAATGTTTCGCTTTGTACAGCCCTGATTTTTGGAATTTGAAGGCGGGGATATTTTTTTCCAAGAGCCTCAAATTATTCTTAACTTTTGGGACGGGTTTCAGATTTTTCCTAAGGTTTTTTGATTTTGGTGTTTATTCACCCGTAAGAACGTATGTTAAATGTTTCGCTTTGTACAGCCCTGATTTTTGGAATTTGAAGGCGGAGATAATTTTTTTCCTAGAGCCTAAAATTATTCTTAACTTTTGGGAGGGGTTTCAGATTTTTCCTAAGGTTTTTTGATTTTGGTATTTATTCACCCGTAAGAACCAATGTTAACTGTTTGGCATTGTACAGCCCTGAGTTTTGGAATTTGAAGGCGGGGATAATTTTTTTCCAAGAGCCTAAAATTATTCTTGACTTTTGGGAGGGGTTTCAGATTTTTCCTAAGGTTTTTTGTTTTGGTGTCTATTCACCCGTAAGAACCAATGTTAATTGTTTCGCTTGGAACAGCCCTGATTTTTGGAATTTGAAGGCGGGGATATTTTTTTCCAAGAGCCTCAAATTATTCTTAACTTTTGGGACGGGTTTCAGATTTTTCCTAAGGTTTTTTGATTTTGGTGTTTATTCACCCGTAAGAACGTATGTTAAATGTTTCGCTTTGTACAGCCCTGATTTTTGGAATTTGAAGGCGGGGATAATTTTTTTTTCCAAGAGCCTAAACTTATTCTTAAATTTTGGGAGGGGTTTCAGATTTTTCCTAAGGTTTTTTGATTTTGGTGTTTATTCGCCCGTAAGAACGTATGTTAAATGTTTAGCTTTGTACAGCCCTGATTTTTGGAATTTGAAGGCGGGGATAATTTTTTCCAAGAGCCTAAAATTATTCTTGACTTTTGTGAGGGGTTTCAGATTTTTCCTAAGGTTTTTTGTTTTGGTGTCTATTCACCCGTAAGAACCAATGTTAATTGTTTCGCTTGGAACAGCCCTGATTTTTGGAATTTGAAGGAGGGGATAATTTTTTTCCAAGAGCCTAAAATTATTCTTAACTTTTGGGAGGGGTTTCAGATTTTTCCTAAGGTTTTTTGATTTTGGTGTTTATTCACCCGTAAGAACCAATGTTAACTGTGTGGCTTTGTACAGCCCTGATTTTTGGAAGTTGAAGGTGGGGATAATTTTTTTCCAAGAGCCTCAAATTATTGTTAATTTTGGGATGGGTTTCAGATTTTACAATTGATTTTGAGATTGATTCTGGGTGCTAAAGCTAGCAGCGCCCACGATTTTCGGAAATCCAGAGGAGCCTAAAATTCGGGAATAGAGCATTTAATTAGCCTAAAATTAGCCTAAAATTTTGGATATAGTTTGGTTGAGTTTGGTTTCTGGGCGCTGCTAGCTTTAGATGGCTGTTTTATTTGGTAGCCACGGTATGGGTGTGTTTCGAATGAGTAGAGGAGGAGGTAATTTAGGTTTACGAAGGGTGAAAATCTTTGCTTGTGATTTTGAAGCATTAATTTTGATTCTCCATTTTTCAGTCCATTTCAAAAATTTAAGTAAGTCATTTTGTAATTGATCATGTGCGCATAAAATATCGTCGTGTGATGTGAATAGTGCCGTGTCATCAGCAAACAAAGCTATTTCTGAGGTGTCTGGTTGCGGAATATCTGATAAATAGATGTTGAAGAGGAGGGGATACAAGGAAGGAAGAGGAGGGGATACAAATACAAGATCCTTGTAGAACCCCTGCATCTATTGTATGTTGTGTTGAAAGTAATGTAGATTATTTTAACTTTAAAATTTCTGTTGGTCAGAAAGCTAAGAATGATATTGTTTACGGTATAATCCATATGGTGCCGGTCACAGCCCAATACAAATACATTAATATTACAATACATTACATTAATACAAATTTATGTGACGTAGTTTAGGAAAGGGTGAAGGAGATAGCATATATCAGTTTCGTTGGCAACACGACGTTGTTTGTTGTCGTGGTTTTTGATTGGTATTTGTAGTAGTAATTAATTGAAAGTAAGTAAGTTAGTCGAGGTACCCCACCGCCCACCAATGCAGCAACCTTTACCATACGTATATACCGAGTAATATACGTAGTATAGGGAATGTTACGTACTGCTGGGCAAAAAAAACGGCTGATTTTCGGCAAAAAATTCTTTCCCAGGCACTGATAACAAAAAAGTGGATAAAATCAGTTGCTAAATTCAGAAGAAAAAAATCTCCTAATAGGTAGGGTAGCCAGAATCCCTGTTTTGTGGATATTTGATTCCGAAAAACCAATTGAAAGCGAGACGTCCGTCCGTCTGTCCGTCCGGGAACAACACTAGTACCTAAATCATAAGTACGATTTCTCCCAAAATGAATATTCCCCGTCCATCTGATTCCACTCGAGGGGCCGCGATTTTCTAAAACTTTCTTCAAACGTTGGGGGTACTTTACATGAAGCCCCTAGGACATTTTCAAAATTTTCTCAAAACAGCTCCAAATTTTTCTTTAAATTTTGTGTAAAAATAGAGTAAAATACATTTATTAAGGTGGCATAGGTCCTAATTTCACAGTTAACTGAATTTTCGAAAATTGCAAAAGTTTCAATTTTTTCGGCCTCTTCCTTCAACTACAAAATTGAAGATACAGATTTCTCCTTCAAATAAAATTTGTTCTCCATAGTGAGTCCTTTCATTAAGGACATTTTCATTTTTTTGAAAATTTAAGTAGTTTTTGCGCAACATTATGTAAAATATGTGCAATTTAAAAAAATATTTTCTCAAAGGCAGCTCCATATTTTGTATTCAAACTTTTGGTAGGTATAGTGCTAAAATGCACTCTGTGAGATGGCATTAACACCATATTGCTCTATTCTTTTGTTTTTTACAAATTGCAAAAATGTAATTTTATTGACGTGTCTCTCGCGTCGTTAATATTTACATTAGCGGGGATTTGTTGACTTTATTGTATTTATGAGTACAAGTTCTTTAAATAATGCCAAGTAAAGTTTCTCGAGAAGTCAACTGTTTTCTGTGAAAAATAGCTCAAATTCTACAATTTTAAAAACGCTCGAACGCCATTTTCTCAAAAATGGCATCAATTGTTTTCTGAAAACATTTCAAACGGATAGTGCAAATTGTACTCTTTAATATGCCGTAAAATTCATTTTGGTGTATTTTTTGTATTTTCTCTTCACTGCCCTATAATTGCTCAAGTTCCTATCTCGTTTACCTGCGTGGACTTCACTGTCGCCGAGCGCGTTTGCCTTCGCTGAGGCGTCACTGTCGTGGTAACTCACAGCCACCTTATCCTGTGCCGAAAACGTGGCCATTCCTCGTCTGCCACGCCTACCGCCAGCGCCATATCCGCCGACTGCAGCGCCGCCCGGAGTCTCCTGACTCGCTGCGTCACTGGGAGCAGCCACTTCCACCATATCAGTTTCGCTAGAGGCTGCCGCTACAATGCCCTCGGCCTTGTCCTCTACGCTCCGCGATGGCGTCTCGCCGCTGTCGCGGCCCAATGCCGCGCCGCTAAGCGCCGTCGTCCCAACGGCCGTAGTGCCAGCCGGTGTCGCCAACCCAGCGACCTCCGGAGTTGCAGCTCTTGCTACAATGGTCTCGCCATCTTCTATCTGCCGCGCCGCACCCCCTTGCGACTGCCGCGCACACGCCTGCTGCGGCGTGCCATCCAACTATGACTTGTTGCATTTTTTCCACGCTGCAATCTGTTGCAGCCGTTCTTCATGCTGCCGCTCCATTTGCTTCCCGAACTCCTGCTGCCGCTTTAACATCTCCTTTAGCACTTGCACAATCTCCATTTCTGTAGTCATTTTGCAATACCATTTATTACCAATTTTGATGTGGCGAAGGCTGCGCAACAACACTGTCCACTCTGAAGTTTATCCTCGTCGCCAGTTGATGTGTTTGCCCAAATGACAGGTTCACACTTGCTTAACTTAGTTTATTCCCTTACTAACATATATACACATACAAGTAAAGTACAGGGGACTTCTTCATCTTGTTCTTGCTGGTGCGTGGCTAGGCACCCCGGCGTGGCTCCACGGCGTGCACTTCCGACACGCCGTCTCCGTGTGTCGCCCTGCCCCGTACGACTCCTGGTGCGGTCTCTCGGTGTGCGCCCCTGGCACGCAATCCTGCCGTGCCTCCAGCACGGTCCCTAGGCTGCCCTCCGTCTCGCCGGGTGTTGCCCGGACCCGCACGACTCCTGGTGCGTCCTCTCGGCGTGCGCCCCTGGCACGCTGTCCTCTCTCGCTGTAATTCGGTGGCTCGCGACTGGTTGACAGTGACTCCGTTACTGCTGTGGCCGCCGCCTGCTCCCGCCTAAATAGGGGCGGCGCGGCCCGGGTTAGCCTCGCCTCGAGGCTTACCCCGCTAGCTGGCCAGCGTTCCGCGCGAGCGGGTTCCGTGGCGCACGGCGTACAGCTGCGCGCGCGCCAGCTTCAAATGCTGGCCACAGCAGTTTATACTACTGCGAACAAAAAGCAGCCGTCATTGTCATGTGATGCGATGTGATTTCATTCGTGGAATAGTTTTATTAAATACCACTCGACCGTTGGAAAAATTCAGATAAATTCCCTCGTCACTAAACGACTCGAGAATTTATCAAATATTTCCAACGCACGTATGTTATTACCTATAATAATGAAATTCCTTCATAAAATGTTTGCAGATGAATTGCAGTTGCTCGCGCCAGGATTTCGGAATTCTTCAAAAACGCCGTGTTCCTGTTTGCAGAGCTGTATACACGTTCAGTACCATACCCAGATATCTCAAATACAACGTAACAGACAAAAAATACTAGAACTCCTAAACCGGACGTACGTATTGCAAATATAATTTCCCAAATTATGGAGTTGGAGCGTGTGCAACGAAGGGTGAAAATGGCTGCACATAAAAATTAAGGAAACTACTAATAGTATGGTTCAATTAGACCCAAACCTCAACATTCAAAGTAAAAATTTCCCTCCAAGAAGATAGGGAAAGAAGTTGGTAAATTAGTTTTAACTGTTTTTCTTAAATATTTCAAACACCATGCAGTTTAGCGCAAAAAGTGCCATTCAGTAGTTTACATTACATTGCAAACAAAAATTATCCAGTTTGTAATCTTGCTAAGGTGAACGGTTCCAGAGTTACGAAGGGTGTAAAAGTACAAATGTTTCGAATTTTCTTTTCTTTTTTTGAGGGGGGGCATATGACATTATCAATAAGTAAACTATTTTTTATACAGAATTATGTTTTGTAAAAGCACATTGCAATTGTAGTGACCGGTGGTATGTTAGTGATAAGTCCTTGAAGGAACGACATCACCACCTTTTTAAGGGGCGCTACTTTTTAAGGCAAAAGGGACCGTGAACATTGCACAGAAACTGTGCAATGAAACATCCGTTTCAAGTCTAACAGAAGACAAAAATGATCTTGTATTTGCAGTGCTTATTACACTGTGATATATTGTAGTTTTTTTCCTTTCAATAATTTGTTTCGTTCTTTGAATTTTCTCGGGTGTTTGTCTTTTAGAAGTAGTCTGTTTGATTTCAGTTATCAAGACATTGAGCACTTCAGATATCAGTTCAGCTGCCCCTTTAGAAATTTCTTCAATTGTTGGAAGCTGAGAATAGTCCTAGCATTTGGTCATGATTTCAGTCGAATAATAACTAATGAAGTTTTGATCACTCTCAGTTCCTCCTGAACTTCGTTATCAGAGTTCCGATTTCTATACCAGTTGTGTGATAAAAAACTAGTAGTGCTCCAGAAAAAGCACTTACATTTCTTTTCTCTAGTAAAACAGCAAAATTTAAGCTATTAGCGTGGCGCTAGTGAAGTTTTCTTTTCAAATGTATGTCGGTATATGGCTCAACTTTGGGACTCTGTTGAAGAAACATTTTATAATTCTTCAAAAGCGTACTGACATTCATCATTTTCCTCCGCATAATCACACAGCTTTTCAAAAGCGTCTTCTCTTTCGGCATGAGCGCTTGACCCACCTTTGATTGTCTCTGTTCCTTATTCAGGCCATGGTGATTGTGAGTGGGAGGCGTGAGCGAGTGGACTATTATAAAGTTTGCCCCATCTCACAAACCTGGGATAACTCGGAAGGACCACTTCTCCGATTTAGTAAAAAACAACACGGTAGGAGAAGTTACCGGAGGGTTGTGATATGTCACCATTGCTTAATTAAACACAACACATAATTTAACAAGGAACATATAATTACATAAATTAGTGGAATACAATGATATGCTACTTGAAAGCATACTTAAATGTTAAGGGCAGTTTATCTGAAAGGAAAGTATATGATACCAATACGAGTGTTGCCAACAGCTGGACGAAGGCTGGATGACGCAGTAGGATGACGCAGCACGTGACGTCACACACACAGATGTTGCAGCGGTCTGTGCTTGTTGCAACTTGCAACGAGCCAACGGCAGACAGCGCTCATGGAGAGAGACGGCGAGTGCAGATCTGGCACGCTCAGTGGATAACAAGCGTGCAATAATGATCTGCACTGAACAGCACAACACAGTTAAAATAGCACAGTACAATAAAACGGAGTCACGAGTTGAATGTTGGCGAGCCAAACAGAGTAGAAACAGTACCGGCGGCATTACGCGTAGCACGGCAAGGAGCAGAAACGTTGCACTAACACAGTCAGTCAATGTCACAATATATGAAGTCGTACACAGTGTGCAGCTTAGTAACAAAGTCAATTATAAACCATGATGGCCGGCTTGGCCCTTACAGAGCGCAAGCGTCGTTTGGCAACGGTAAAGTTAGATGCTATGACGGCGTGAACTCGGCTTATAGAAAAGGCACGAGTATAAAAGAACACGGAGCACAGTCGCGTGGTGGTTGCCGGTGATGGCTCAAGTAGAGTTGATTAATATTGCGAACATAAGTGTGGCTTGTAGTTCGACAATAAAACAAGTAATTGCCGTGATGGCTTACAGACGCGTGACAGAGCGACGCGGAGTGCACTACAACAAATCTCGGGCACGACTGCACCACAAGAAATTTCAAGCACGACTGACTAGCGGCTGGCGGCGCCAGCGCCTTGCTGCGAGCGTTTTGGCGCCGATTCTGTGCGGTAGCCAATGGGAGCTAGCGAGAGAGATCCGTGGGACTCTGTTACTTAAAATTAAGAAAGAAAGAAATTCATAAATGAACTGTAAATTAGGCATGATTTTAAATTATAGAAATTAAGCCATTAATATGAAATTAACAGGAGGGACCTGAGCCGTTATGTTACAAATTAATTGTAACGGCGTCCGGCACGTGTGGCAGCGGCTGAGTACGGCGAATGCCGGGGGCGTTAGATTTCCTAAGAATTTGGCCGCAGCTGCGCTTGGTAACAAAGGAGTTGTATTAAAGCGAGATTGCGAAACCATGCGATGTGCTTCAGTATGGAACATTAGAAAATAAACATATGATAACTTGTGCGAACAGTGATCCTGGCTTTTCAAACGTCTGGTAACAATGCCAGTGGTATCTCCCATCAGAATTGACGGGGTATAAGACCTGAAAGATCCCCACACTAATCTCATTTCCCCAATTGTCATGCCTGTTAGATGCTCCTGTTCGGATTCTTTCAATCATTTCAAGTTTCTGTACTAAACTCCACTTTTCTTGAGCTGGTTTCCTGTATTTAGACACTTGCGACCACTAAGAAAACATAAGGTTTTGAAATTAAATGATTCATGTGAAATCTTTGCTGGAGGTTCCATGTTGCGGTGGCTTTGGACGTACCACGTGTTTCTCGACACTTACTATGTACTTGATGTGAGTCATTTTGCAGGAACTTTCCTTTAACACCAGCTTTTCGAATTTTACGGTACTGAATTATTTTGTTCACCGCCTTTCTAGTAAGAGTAATTAGTTCACCACCCTTGTCCTTTCAAGGTTTCAACACATATTTCTCCATAATTCACAAGTGATTATCACATAGTTCGCACAGTACTCTAAAGGCAAACAATAAAACAAATTGCAGCAATAATTCTCTAGAAATAACACTCACAAACGCATTTAACGGGTTTCCCAATACGACTGAGGCAAAGAGTTGGCGAGAGAGTGTATGAGGGAGAGGGGCGGGCAGCAGATGCAGTGTGCCGGTGGTCGGCCGGCCCCTTACTCGTGGCATTGTACTCTCGGCCACGCTAGTGCAAAACCTGTTCTAGTTTCCAGTGTCTTTACGCTTCTAATTGTAGCGTCGTGGCGCGCTTAAATGGTGAGTACCTGCGCAGAGCAGAAAGTTGAACAAAGGGCGCGGGGGATGACGCATTGGGAATTTCTGACTAGCGCGGATACGGCACGGAGGTAATGGGGGCGGCGGAAGGCCTACATAACGGCACGAGACAATGCTTTTTTCTTCTTGTTTTCTCAGCAGCGTCGACGGGCAGTTGTGCGTAAGTTTGTGCGAGTGGCGCCCGTGGGCAAGGGGCCGGCAATTCTTTGTTGTGACGAGTGAGACATGCATTAGGTCTCAGATGTAGAGTGGTGTGGTAGCCGTTCGTTTAAAATCCCTCCTAGTATTGGGATCTATTTAGTTAATTGTAAGCATGAAATTAGTTATTTGTGACTACGGTCTAGTTTATGAATAAACTCACTGTTATTACAACCCACTCTCGTCTGTGTTTTGATTACACCCGTATGACGCCTCATAATCCTCTGTGGTGCCCCTTAGCCTCTTTTGGACTACAGTAGGATTGTACAATATTACTTTGTAATAGATTTGATTTCTGTTTACATGGTATTTATAATTTAATTTTTCAAAACCAAAACCAAAAAATGTCTACTTTTACACCTTCTGTAACTCTGGGACCGTTCACTTTAGTAAGATTATACCGTGGACCATTTTTGTTCGCAATTGAATGTAAATTATTTTTGTATATGGCAGTTTTGTGCTAAGCCGCGAGTTTTTTGAAATATTTAAGAAAAACCGATAAAAACTACTAATTTACCAACTTCTCGCCCCCTCCCCCCAAAGCTCGACGTTCAAAATTGTGTAACTGTTTAGCAAACAATATTGGACGGTACTGAACAATTTGGAGTTGGAGGGAAACACTTACTCTGAATGAAGAGGTTGGGCCGTTTTTCGGACTAATTGCACCGTACTATAAAAGGTTTATTAGGCTGCAGTCATGATGAAGATGAATATGGAAAGTCACAGTATTATATTATTATAGTTTTATTATTGTTTAGTAAATATGTGAACGTTAAAAATTATAAATGAAACACATGTTATAAATTGTGTTCATGTGTAAAAAAAGCAACAAATTAATCTCAAATAAACAGAAATACTAGCTGACCCGGGAAACGTTGTTTTGCCATATAAATTATTCCTTGGATTATTTTAGTAGAAAAAAAATGACTGACTTATTGTCAGTGTTTGAGGATGTGATATATATGAGTTGAAGAGGCATGGAGCGCTGTGAACGATGATGAAATATAAAAATAACACAATACCAAACATTTATATTTTTAATTTATTGTAATTTATTTTTTTAAATGATATACATTACTAATTATAATAATTTTACTAAAAAAACATACCAATCCCTCAACGTAATAGAGTGTACAATATTTTATGTTATCCCATCTTTAGCTAACACAAATAAACTGGATGGTTTGCCCACTCGAGAGCATGCCACGTATAACTGACCATGTGAAAAACATGGTGTGCTAAAGCATGGTGTGCTAAAACATGGTGTGCTAAAACATGCTGTGTATAAGCCACAAACAGACATCGTTTGACCTTGAGACTTATTGATAGTCATCGTAAATGCCAATCTTAACGGAAATTGAAGACGTAATATATTCTCACCTCGAAATTTGCCATTTAAAATGATGGCTTCGATAACGTTTTTCATTGCAGCCCTGCAAATTAATCATAAATGATTTAAAAATTAAACCGAAATAGAAAAATTATATTTGTAAAATTACGATTAACGCCCACACAATAAAAATAATGGCCGAAAACTGTAGTGAGTGAGAAACGGCTTATTGTGTGAGATCCCTACTCCCTCTCCCTACTCCGTGCTGATTACTGGGCCAGAAGCAATGTTTTCAGATGTAAAAATTCCGATTGCGAAGTTTTAAGTTCGAAAATGCGGATTTCTTCTAATGAATGCAGATTTACTACGTATAATATAATTTAAAAATAGGAGAAAACATCAATAATTCATATATCGACATAGAATTAAGTTTTATTAATTAAATAAATGCGATATTGTCTCACTATATTTGTTCTATGTTTGTTCTCACTATATACAATGTTCTCGATTCACCCAAGAAATAAAAAATATAAAATATCAGTATTTTTGTTATAAATGTACTTTCAATTTATTTTTAATCTCAGTTTAATATCAAGCCAAGTAACGTAATTTCGACATTTTTAATTTCAATATCCCGGGACGTGCATCATTCTCCGGCTTGAATAAACGCAGTAAGAATCCGAACGACGTTCCGTATTCTTATTTGGCGTATTCGAAAACGACTAACCAACATGTTGTCACCTATTTGTCCTCTGAATCTCTAACAGTAAGACAATAAAGGACGGAGTTTACGACTACACCTTGGTGCTTGGTCATCAATTTTCGAATGCGGCAATTGGATAACCATAATGATTGGTGTTTTATTGCTTTCTACTTTAATCGAATATTGAAAGACAGCATTTTGAACATTCAAAGTTAGTCAACCATAGTACATCTGGCAACACTGGTCAGAAGTGACGCCGGTAGACGCCTTGCGGGGATACTGATCAAGTGATAATTACATCATGTACATGAATCAGGGTTTTCTTTACCTATTATTGCACTAAATGGCAGTAAAAACGAAAATCTGTTTATTAAAAGACGACAGGAGAAAATAATTAACGATAATAAATAAATCTTCTCTAAAGAACAATCATTTAAAACTGTTATAAAATACATGTACACATTTGTAACTGTTCAACAACGAATCTGTTCCCCATTTTGTACATTCAAGAATTTAATATCAACTTCCAAAGGCTAA
The DNA here is from genome assembly GCA_031308135.1 of Acheta domesticus. NCBI lineage: Eukaryota > Metazoa > Arthropoda > Insecta > Orthoptera > Gryllidae > Acheta > Acheta domesticus. Next base: position 78,943,928 of record JAHLJT010002406.1, on the reverse strand, counting down.
CTAAACATTAATTAATTAAGACTAATTAAACATTAGCAGTAACAAACATCACAGCAACAAACATCACAAATAATTAAAACAAAATTCCTAGTCCCAATGTCATATACTGTAGTCAAATAGTAACTGCTGTGCTTTTTTTCCTGCTAATTATAAAATTAATGATATCTTAGTCTCTAATATGCTTAAGACTCCTCAAACCTAACGCAACGATGTGTGGCGGAGACAAACATTTTTCTAGCTGAGCCCGGCAGACGTTGTTCTGCCCCTATATCTCTCTTTCTCCGTCTCTCTCTCTCTCTCTCTCTTTCACCGTCTCTCTCCGTGTTGTTCACAATTAATAGCAGATTCTGCACATCGCTGAGCAGGTGCGTAATATGGAGAAACATCGTGTAGCGGATGAAATACCTCCCGTGTAGCGGGTTGCCTAAAAAGTTTTGTCCGAAAAAATAAAAAAAATTGGGGTGGACCACCCTTATATCTAAGAGGCATTAAAATAGATGACAACCTATTCTCAGACCTACTGAATATACATACAAAATTTCATCAAAATCGGACCAGCCGTTTCGGAGGAGTATGGTAACTAAAACTGTGACACGAGAATTTTATATATATATATATATATATATATATATATATATATATATATACCGGGTCTTAAGTCTACCTCGCAACCCGTATCTGAGAACACAACCACTTGTTTTGGTAATTTGGCAACGCGTGAAATACCTTTGGCTTTCCTTTCACTTTTAACGACCCATCCCGGGTTTCGGGGTGGGAGAAACCGGGCTATTTTGTTTGGAAGAAAGAGAAAGGACTGTCTTTGGGCAGTCATTCATACACGTTTCATTCATGAGTGTAGGAACTTACGTTTAGGAAAGAAGAATCGCTTCGAAAATGTTGACGAAAGAACAGCGTGTATTTTTGGTAGAAGTTTACTTCGGCACTAAATCTTTTTTAAAGAGTCAGGAAATGTTTCAGGAAAAATTTCCGGAAACGCCAGTTCCCAACAAGTCAACAATTTGTAGACTAATCCAGCGCTTCAGGGACACGGAGAACGTTATGGATAGGAAGCGGAATCGCAGTGCCACTGTTTTAAAGGAAGATAAATTATTAGAAATTCAGGAGGTTTTGAAACATTCCCCTGAGACGTCGCTATCGAAATTGCATCAGCAATGCAATGTTTCACTCAGCAGTGCATATGTCGCAACTAAGAAATTGAAAATGCGGTCTTACAAGTGGCAGACCGTTCAAGAACTGAAAAACACCGGACAGGGGCGCGCGAATTCATTTCTGCCGTTGGTTCAGAAGTTTTATTCAATTAGGACTTCACGTTCTTGGCACCTTGTTTTTTAGTGATGAAGCTTGGTTTCATCTCGACGGAAATGTAAATAAACAGAATTGCCGGTTGTGGAGCACATCGAAACCAGATGCAACTCTCCAAAAACCTCTTCATTCTTCGAAAGTCGGGGTATGGTGTGCCATATCTCGTCGCCGAATTATCGGACCAATTTTTTTCACGGAGACAATTACTTCTGAAAGGTATAAAGACATTATTGAAAACTTCGTATCTCTTTTAGAAGAAGACGAGAGGTACTGCTGGTTCCAGCAAGACGGCGCCCCGTGTCACACGGCGAACAGTAGTATGAATTTCCTAGCGGAATTTTTCGGAGAACGAATTGTTACAAAAGGTCTGTGGCCACCACGTTCCCCAGATCTTACTCCATTAGACTTTTTTCTGTGGGGTTTTCTTAAGAGTAAAGTTTATGCAAAACTTCTCTTGAAGATTTACGACGCAACATTACGAAATCTGTTGGGCAAATCGAAAAAGTTACTCTTCAACGTGTTGCAGCAACTGTACTGAAAAGAGTAAACGCCTGTCTCTTGGCAAATGGTGGTCACTCTGAAAATTTACTCTAAGGTGTGTTTATTGTCATTTTAAGAAAATAAAATTGTATAATTTTTAATTAATTATTGTCAGTAATGATTAAGTTATTACTTATGAATATTTTATTATCTTTAATAATTTTATTAAAATTTTCCAATTTGTTTAATTTCCAGGTTCTATAATAATAGATAATGAAGAGCTTGGCGGTGATGTTTCATGAGATATCTTTCTGATTTCTCTCTGAGCCAGCTTTCATTAAATAATAATTACTGTTACGTTTCTGTTAATAAATCGATAAATCAGTCATAATTTCCCTCCACAACTTCAGTATCACATTTTTGTTTCTTGAGCATACTGGAGAGAATCGTCTAACGAGACGTTTTGTTTGCTGGCTCATGCCTCTGCCCACCCCACCCCACCCACCCTGCGCAGCGTGAAAAGATTCCGGCTTGTGAGCCGAGTACCTGCCCGCCGAAGCCCTTGAATGGGGAAAACACAGAAGGGCTGTTGCAGTTGCTGCAGATTATGACGCACAGCGCACTTCCTCCGCTGTCTCGACATGCCAGCCACGGCAGTATTGAAAGGAGACAAAGACACGCAGTTGCCAAATTGCCAAAACAAGTGGTTGTGTTCTCAGATACGGGTTGCGAGTTAGACTAAAGACCCGGTATATATATATATATATATATATATATGTATGTATATATATTATTCTAATAACATTATTTGAAACAATATTCGAAGTTGTTGAAATAATCTTGTATACTTTCTAATATCAATAGTGACACTAAATCCTCTGGTAAAATTATTAAAAAAATTATGATTGCCGTGTCCATTAGTAGTTTTGTGAAACAAAACTTCCAAATACATTTATATCTGTTTAGCCAAATGACCTTTCCAAAATTTCTAAATCATTGTTCTAAACTGTTAATATCTTCGCTCTGAAACTCAACGTCGAACATTTGCTTTTATGTGTGACGTCATGTAAGCCTGTATTTGGTACCCAACCAAATGCCAACTCTGTGCAACAGTGAAATCCGAATAAACTGCGGTACACAAATATTCCTCAAGTCTGAATCCAAGCGTACCGTCTATTGACTTTTGAGCATCGAGCAATACATATTCGTCAAAGGTCCTCCTGACATAACTTGGAATATTTATCATCGTGAAGTCTTCAATGCTCATATCATTTACCCACGTAGTCGATATGGCTTTTGTGTGCTTTATAAATCTGAAATCAACTTAAAAAATATACCAACCTGTCCTCTATCCGGTAATAAATCTATGTGAATATATTTTTTTACATTGCACCATTACCGAATACACTACGATCTCTCGAGACTTAAATCACGACACATGTAAGATTAAAAGCAGCCCCCAGGAATTGTTATGAAATATTATTTACACCACAATTTCTTCGTATTAACACATCCCAGTCGTCATTTTTTGCAAAACTCATTTGAAATTATAGAACATCTAGTGCGATAATTAAATAGTTTCAAGCAACAGACGCTCTCGGAAGAGGATAGGCTCGCCGCCCTCATGCCTTGGAATATCCTGGGAGCTTATCTAAGGAGCAGAAAAATTTACTTTTTGGAACTATTGAGCGACAAAAAAGCGAAAAATTCCCATGTATTATTTTTTATTTATCTCGATAATTTCTCGATTTTCTAGTCATTGCGGTGCTAACTTGATGTCAAGAAAGCCGAATGTTTATAGCAGGGTAAAATGAAGAACAACACATTTTATTTTGGCGTAACAAATTAGTATCAAAAAGCGACAAATTTTTAGTCAAATTTCAATTTTTTTAAAACCTTTGTTATGCTAATTTTTTCCGACCGGGTGTTGCGATGAAGCAGCAGACTGTTGCAGCGCACCACGTATTCCTCAAAAGAGGGAAAGGTTTGGTGTCTGAATCACAGAGCAAGTGAAAGCGCATCCCAGAAACGTCGACAGTCGGCGTGGGAACGGAATGCAACAGTGCCGGCGGAATAGCGAAGGCGGGATCATACTAAATGTGCGTCTCCACGCCTCTTCACACCCCGACTGAGAGCCATACCCCTCCGGACATACTTTGTAGAGTGTAGTGCACCTATACATCTGTGGAGCGGATGATTCTCTGGGCACAAGATGCACTGCGCGGAATCAGACATTTTATTACTGAACACCTTTTGCCCACAAGAGGACTGACGAGGCTTTCCAACTGCAACAAAATTTTATTGTAGTCTTTGAGAAAGGTCCTCATTAAATTCTAAGGCATTTGCCCTTTGATTTAGAAAGTCTAATAGCTCCTATAAGCCTATCTTTTTTGCCGAGTTGTGGGTAAGATACCACGATTCTCTGGTTTTTAAGCCTAATATTGGACAATCTTAAATGCCAAAATTTCATTTAGGTATTATGTGCAATTTATGCACACTGCACATAAACATTATTATAAAAAGTGCACTGCATAATTTGTATTCCTTCTAATTCAGCATTTTTACTCTCTAGCGATACAAACGAAAGTGGGGCATTGATATACATTTTCTATAAGAACATCGACTACATCCCGCAACGACGAACAGAGCTCTTCACAATAAACGACATGATTGGTAGGTTATATTCATAAAAATAATTAACACATTTTTAGAATATTACATAGTTTCTTATATTTAAACGGTAGCAGGAATATTACTTCAAAAACAAACAATATCACTATCCTAACATTTAATCTTCTCGAAATTAATCCCCCGTTTGGTCTTGCTGTACATAATACGAATATTTTATGACAAATCTTGCTAAAACTAATGTATGTTTTTGTGTTCTAGCTAACTGTGGTGGATTGCTAGGGCTCTGCCTGGGTATGAGTGTACTCAGCATCGTCGAACTTATTTATTGGCTTCTATTGAGATCATGGTGGCACCCACGACGTGTTAAAATCTCTCCTCCAGCCCCGAGAATCGTGAACCCTCCCCTACAGTTTTTTCAGAATTATTATCTGCATTAAGGCTAAATGTACCGACACTAGTTCAATTTGTCGCCACCACATGGCAGCACCAAGTTTAGTGAATTTTACTTTACCGATACGTCTGAACAAATGGTCCGATTTTCGATCTGAAAACGGCATTTGACTCCTGTTTATAATAGAATTTACGCTACGAAGCCCTTTTTTCCAAAAAAACTAGCAGAAACTCGATTTTTAAAATTTTTCTCGTACTTCCGGGAACAATTTAAAAAATGTGGGCTTATAGCGCGATGGCGACACGCTTCCAGAATCCAACGCCGTGTCAAACATGCAAATCGGATAAATAGGAGCGACGGTAAGTGAAATTTCGAAAAAACACCTCACCCCACTCCCCCTTCCCCTTCCACGCCGCCGGGACATTGTTGGCCGGCGGCGCGGTCAAGCCGGCACGGGCGAGCCGGGCGGCGGCCGCCGCGGCGCGGCGACGGGCAAGAAGGCTGAACTTTCGGGGGCAGCAAGCCAGACACCCCGTCACTTCGTTGATGCTTCCGTCACTTCGCATCTCAAGATATTTTTTCCCCACATATGAAACTAGTGATGTTGTAATAGGGGTAAACGGTCTCGTATCATCTTTAATAGTAGTATAAAACTATTACCTTATTCACATATTCCATCTTCCTTCGAATACCATCATAAGAATGTCTGAGGTATCACTCAAAACACCGATCCCGCTTTGGTGCTGATTTCAAAAAGAAAAAATTGAACTAATTGCGTAAATATCACCCATATTCCATCTCCTCACATCGTATTTTAGATATATTGTACTTCTAAGATCTTCCATTACCATTTCACTACCGGAAAAAACAAGCGGAGATAACGCAAGAGCTCTTTTATCCTACGATTCGATTTATCATTTCAAAACGGCGTTTGTCACCTTGATAGAATTCACCTGGTTAATCCTTTTCCCAGTAAAATAGCCGAATCGAATTTTTAAAATGTTTTTATACTTGCAGACATATTTGAAAAAGTGGTAAAATAGCGCGCTGGCGAGATGCACCCTGAATCTAACGCCATATCATACACTGAAATCGGATAAATAGACTTCTCTAGTCATGTAAAAAAATGATCTTCAGTAACGTCAAAATTCTGTTTCGCGGTACTGCTTGTCGATCTCATGGCTAAAGTCCGGGTCTAATGTAATTACATATGTTTTGTCTACTGTTCTCATTTTGTAATTTAGGCGAACTGTTGCAATCCTAACAAAATATTTAAATTTTTCGTTACAAATTTTGTACTGTAATTACGTATTTTACATATTTTGCTGATCATTTAATATCTGCTTAACAGTATATTTATTATTTGCTAATTATTAAGGTATTTTCACAAATTACCAAATTTTCTTCAAATTATTTCCGGAAATATATTTAATTAATTTTGAAAAATAGTTTTTATTTAAATGTGTTTATATTTTTGCAATGAGCATATTTTGTCTAATACTAATTCAGAATTGCTGACATTCCTATGTGCTGCACGTAAAGATTTCGAACAGAGTGCTTCAAAGATTCTCTGTTCGTGTCTGCGTTTTCTACGTGCATCTCTTTGTTTTCATTGCTGATAGAAAGAAATAAAAAAACAGTAGGCAGAAAAAGTAGTTACTTTTAAATTCGATATAATTAATATTTTATTAATGGAATTTCAAATTGTGAACATTTATTTTACTTTATCTCTCTTCTCAATCTTCATCCGAAGAGAAAGTTATATCGTGCGCAGGAAAACTCTCAAAGCCGAGTCCTGATAATGAAAATGTGGATAAATCGTGTTGTTGTATAGTAAATTACTTCCTGTAACTCGTGGTGTAGCCAGAATCCATGTTTTGTGGGTCCTTAATACCGAAAAATTGATTGACGGAAAAACGTCCATCAGTGTCTCTGGTGTATGTGAACAACACTAGCGTTTACACTGCGTAAAAATTTGTCCAAACATGAAAAAACAACAACAAAAAACAGCTGTCGATCTACTGTCATTCGAAGCTCTGCAATTTTCAAAAACGTGCATTACTTTTTGGAGATACATTACACGAACTCCCCCCCCCCCCGGATATTTTAAAAATTTGCTCAAATATGGCTCCAAATTTTTTCTTTATATTTCTCGTAAAAATTGAATAAAATACACATGGCTTAGGTCCGATTTCACTGATAACTGAATTTTCGAAAATTGCAAAAGATTGAATTTTTTCGGCGTTTCCTACAACTACAATATTGACGATAGAGACTTTTCCTTTCTAAGAAATTTGTTGTACATAATTAGTTCTTTCATTAAGATCATGAATTTTTTTTTAAAACAATTTTTCTAGTTATGGCGCAATCTTGTGTGCAATATATGCAACTTTAAAAGATAACAAAGCAAGATTTTTTCAAAATCGGCTCCATTTTTTCCCTTTAAACTATTGGTAGGGATATTGCGAAATGTACTTTAAGAGATGACATAAACGCTATTTTGCTCTATTCTTTTGTTTTTGCGAAAATAACACAAATGAAACTTTTTGAATAGCCTGTCACGTCGTTTATATTTACATTATCGGCGATTTGTTCACATTATTAGATTTATGAGCACACGTACTTTAAATTACATCATTTAAAGTTTTTCGAAAACTAAAAATTTTTTTTGGAAATGAACTCGAAATTTCGCATTTTCAGAAACGCTCAAACGCCAATTTTTTCTGAAAAGGTTCCAAATTTTTTGTTCAAAGTTTTTGTACGTATAGTGCGAAATGCACTGTCTAAGGAAACAAAAAAGTTTTGTTGTATTATTTTGTTGTTTTTCTTCAAAATTTACACAAATGTATTTTTTAAATATTTCGCATGCCTTGTATGCACATTTGCAGCGATTTGTAAACATTATTGCATTTGTGAATGGAAGAGCTTAAAATATCTTAAAATAAATTTAAAAAAAACTCTCAAGATTCCTGTGAAAAAGGGCTTCATATTTCACATTGCCACAGACGCTTAAACACCCTTTTCTTAAAAACGGTATCAAGTTTATGAATGAAAATTGTCGTAAAGGACAAGGTTTCAGTCTTCTCTAAAAGCAATATTTTGAATCTACCATTAGGCAACCGAATAATTGAGAAAACCTAAAAAATAAGTTGGGTGCATTAAATGGCAGGTGGCAAGATGGGGCAAGGCCATAAATCTAGCCCATGCCAACAAATAGTAAATTTTACTACGACAAAGTCCGAATAGCTGGCTGAGACTATAGGAAATTGAAAACTAATACGGGAAAGTCTGTGCCATTCTGTAGCACCACCAGTTACTTTCTCGTGTTAGTTACTCAAAGTTATGTAATGCTGCGGAAAATCTATTTCGAGATATTAACGGAAGTACTCGTTTTGGGGTCCCCTGAGTGATACCGAAAGGGTGTATGTGTGTTTTGACTTTTTAACGTCCGTTCGTCCGTCCATCTGTATGTGTCTGCCTGTCTGGGCGTATGTGAACACCACTAGTGCCTAAACTATGTGTAGAATTTTTGCTCAACTGAATAAACCCCTCTCGATCTGGTCTGAGTCGAAGTTCTGCGATTTTTAAAAACATTCATTAATTTTTGGAGATACTTTTTATTAAGCCCCAGGGACATTTTCAACATTTTCTCAAAAATGTCAACCAGGATAGGTGGCTCAGTGCATCAACTGATGTCACTGCAATGCCTCTGACCGAGAGGTGCTAGGTTCGAGTCCCGACGGTGGCAGGATTTTTCAACACTAGCTTGTCAGTTAGATGTAGAATTCAACCGATGTCTGGAGGAAAATTCTAGCGACCGGCTGCTCTGATTGGAAGTTTTCCGTAGTTTCTCCCGATCAACATCAAACGAATGCCGGAGCAATACCATAACAAACGGACCTCGCGCGATATTTCCTTCCTCTTCCTTGTCCTATCTTCACACACACACACACACACACACACACTAACTTGCACAACACTACCATATATGCTGCATATATGCTGGGAGACCAGTGGGAGGATTGGAACTTGTCCCGGCTGTGGGCCGTGCACTGCTGGTGGGAGATACCTTGTTAAGAAAGAACCCGGCAAGCCGACAGGTAAATCGGTCGGTGATTTAGAGCTTGCCCCGGCTGGGGCGGTGCCCCGCTGGTGGCAGATACCTGGTTGGGAAGCCCCGCTAGTGGACGGAAGGTCAGCGCCGGATCTCGCCATCGGCATAGCGGGCAACATCTCTTCCACCTCACGATGAAATAAACATGCACTGCACTTACGGGACTAATGACCAAAGCGGTTGACGCGCCCAAAATCACTAACAATCAATCAAAAATTACTCCAAATACTTTCCCTTAAATTAATTGTAAGAATAAAGTAAAATACACTCAAGGTGGCATAGCTCTTATTTTCATTGCTGGCTGATTTTGGGAAAATTGCAAAAGTTCGAATTTTTTTTCGGCGTCTTCCTACAACTACAAAATTGAAGATAGAGATTTTCCCTTAAAATTATATTTGTTCTCCGTACTTAGTTCTTTCAATAAGGACATGCATATTTTTTTGAAATTTTTAGTAGTTTTCGCGCAATATTGAGGGCAATTTGTGCAATTTTTAAAAATTACAAGAACAAGATTTTTTCAAAATCGACTTCAACTTTTTTCCTTAAACTTTTGGAAAGGATAGTACCTAATGTACTCTGAGATGACATACACGCCATATTGCTCTATTCCTTTGTTTTTTCAAAACTTACAAAAATGTAATTCTTTGACTAGCCTTTCATTTAGTAAATATTTTCTTTAACGGCGATTTGTTCATATTAGGGAACTTTTGCCACCTCGAACGTTAAGTACTATGGATCTTTTGCGCATGCGCAGATGCACCAAAGTGATGCGAAACTTGCACTGCGAATGAGCAGAAGATCGATAGTACGTAACGTTCGAGGGTGCAAAAACTCCCTACTATTACATTTACGAATACATGTGCTTTACATTATGTCTTAAAAGTTCCTCGACAACTCAGATGTTTTCTGTGAAAATGAACTGAAACTTCCGAATTTGCACAAATGTTCAAACGCCATTTTCTCAAATTGCTTCTTCAAACTTTTTCGTACGAATGCTATTTGCATTCTTTAAGTTAACATAAAATTAATTTGGCTGTATTTTTTTTGATTTTTCAAAAAATAAATAAATGTATTTTTAAGTGTCTCTCACGCCATTAATATTCACTTTTCCAGAAATTTTATACATTATTACATTTGTGAGTAGAAGTGCTTTAAATGTCACCAAATGAAGTTGTTCGAAAACTCGAAAGATTCTTGTGAAAATTCCGAAGCTTCCATTTTCGCATTTACAGTAACGCTTAAACGCCATTTTCTTAAGAGCGGCTCCAAATTTATCAATGAAAATCCTATATAGGACGAAGTTTTACTCTTCTTTAATATCCTAAAAGTAATATTTCGTATCTACCATTAAGAAGCTGAAAAATGAGAAAAGTTCAAAAAATGTATTTTGGGCGGCGATAGATGTCAGCAAGATGTCAGAAGATGGGGAAAGATGGTAAAACTGGCCCAGACCAAAGATATTAGATTACTATGAGAAAGTATGTGCAATTTGTCCTAAAGTACGAAAACGTTTTAAAAATTCGATTCGGTTATTTACTGGAAAAAGGATTAACCAGGTGAATTCTATCAAGGTGACAAACGCCGTTTTGAAATGATAAATCGAATCGTAGGATAAAAGAGCTCTTGCGTTATCTCCGCTTGTTTTTTCCGGTAGTGAAATGGTAATGGAAGATCTTAGAAGTACAATATATCTAAAATACGATGTGAGGAGATGGAATATGGGTGATATTTACGCAATTAGTTCGATTTTTTCTTTTTGAAATCAGCACCAAAGCGGGATTGGTGTTTTGAGTGATACCTCAGACATTCTTATGATGGTATTCGAAAGAAGATGGAATATGTGAATAAGGTAATAGTTTTATACTACTATTAAAGATGATACGAAACCGTTTACCCCTATTACAGCATCACTAGTTTCATATGTGGGGAAAAAATATCTTGAGATGCGAAGTGACGGAAGCATCAACGAAGTGATGGGGTGTCTGGCTTGCTGCCCCCGAAAGTTCAGCCTTCTTGCCCGTCGCCGCGCCGCGGCGGCCGCCGCCCGGCTCGCCCGTGCCGGCTTGACCGCGCCGCCGGCCAACAATGTCCCGGCGGCGTGGAAGGGGAAGGGGGAGTGGGGTGAGGTGTTTTTCGAAATTTCACTTACCGTCGCTCCTATTTATCCGATTTGCATGTTTGACACGGCGTTGGATTCTGGAAGCGTGTCGCCATCGCGCTATAAGCCCACATTTTTTAAATTGTTCCCGGAAGTACGAGAAAAATTTTAAAAATCGAGTTTCTGCTAGTTTTTTTTGGAAAAAGGGCTTCGTAGCGTAAATTCTATTATAAACAGGAGTCAAATGCCGTTTTCAGATCGAAAATCGGACCATTTGTTCAGACGTTATCGGTAAAGTAAATTCCTGCTGATGGTGCTGCGATCTATTGAATTTTCCTACAAGTTTTTTTCGGTACATTTAGCCAACACTCTCAAGAGGAATCAGCTTCTGCACAATAACGTATATTTAAAAGTTGAGCAAAATTGTTTTTATTTCAATCATAGTGGTATAGTATCAAATTGATAATATGAAAACAGGAGAATGATATTTATAACCATAATTTTGCATATTAGTGAACTTATTATAGAATAATTGAGACACTGAGAAGAAACGATAGGAAATTAATATTTAAAACATTTTGTTCTGAAATTCAGAACTTATTTTAAAGAAATTGTGAATACAAGGAAAACTATTGATTGTGGATACATGGGCTCCACTTCAGTTACGGAACGTATACAAGTAGCTCGGCACTCTTTACCACATTGGCCTTGAATTTGGCTATCGTTCCCTTCAAATGTAGGCATATCTATAATCATCTACCTACTTTTAATTCTCTACGCCTGAATTATTCTATATTAATCGAAAATGAAAAATGAGTAAATAAAATTTGTTGTAAGATAGGCAGTAAATATTGTATCACTGTGTGTATATTGTGTAAACATATTTTATCCACTTTGAATGCAAATTGTCAAACTATGAAATCGAGATCAGATTATAATTAGAATTATTAGAACACAAGTGTTCTATTAATTCATTCCCACGTATTAACCACCTTCATCAGTCTGTTGGAAGACTTATTATCTTAATATTTTGGAAGACTTATTACTTATTATTATCTTTTGGAAGACTATTAACCATCATCAACAACCTTTTGGAATAGTCAAATTTAAACGAAATTTATAATACATTACTTTTTTACAACGTGGATGACACGTGGCAGGGAGTTTGTAACGTAACATCTTATTGCTATGTAGGTGTGTATATAGGAGGTAGGTTCCCTCAAGGCACGGTTTTCAAACTTTTTTTCGTCCACGGCTCCCTTGACCTAAACGAAACTTCCCGCGGCTCCCTGGTAACAATAAGTTTCAAATATAAGGGTTAATATAGACCTACTAAAGATCCAACATAAATGAGTGATATAATAGACTACTTAATTTCTCCATTTTACAATTAGGCATTAAAATAACACATAACACTTTCTGTGTCGCTGCCGCGCTCCTCGCTCGTGTGCACAGGAATTCTTGATCTACAAATCGCCCGCCCCACGCCGCCCCGCCCCGCCACGCCCCGCCCCGCCACGCCCCGGGTTCACATTTGAGGGGTAACACCAATTAGACCATTTTATAGTTGGAACTATATAACTGAATATTTAAAAATTATATTTCAATTATTCTGAATTCATAAAGTTTTTAATATGCTATAAATAAATGTCATGTGCAAATATATTTTTCTATTTTTGATTAGGTAACGTATACGCTATTCAGTAATAAATATTTTTATATTTAATTTATCATATGGGGGTGATTCCATTAGTTTTGCCCCGGGTGACACCAAATGAAGCTACGCCATTGGAAAGTAAAGTAGAAAAAAGTTTAGTTAACTAATGAAAGCATGTTAATCGTTGAATGACATAAAAAGGTAACAATGCGTTGGTTATATGTATGGACACTTGCACATTGCACCGAGTTTTCACGAATGTATGTGCGGTTGCTAAACGAAATGCGGGCAGACTACACCGCATTCGTGTGACTAAAATTAAACCTCAGTTTCGCTGTTAATTACAGGTTTTATAATTCCCTAAAGGATTTATACAATGCTTTTCAATAATTTCCTAGCAATTTCAAATTAATTGTTTACGAATTCTCTTACCTTTCCATCTACCATCACTAATATTCTTTAGAGACACATAAAAAGTCGTTCCTTAATTTTAACACAACTTACCCCATGAAATTTTACTCTCAAACTCTTCAGATTCATAACCAGTCGCGTAACCGTGTTTGGACTACTTTTAAAGTTCCCAAAACCTAATTTTGCTGGTCACTTGTATCTTTTTGAATTATAAAAGATATTTATCAGATGCTTTAAAAGTAGTAACTTTCTCTGTATATTCCGTTCTGGATGCTACCTCACTTTAAACCAGACCTGCACAACGCCTGCTCCCGCGGGCATTCTGCACTTGCGAGCCGGTCGTCTGCCCGTGGCAGCGCCGAAAGTGCAAGTAGTGGGGAGTAGGAAGCTTTGCTAGGAGGGGAGAAGTCTGACGTAGCACGACGCGGCGCCTAGATTGAATACCTGGGCATCTAATAATGATCCATGCTTCAAAATTAAATGCCCATTTGTTTAAATGGATTATGTCTAGTATTTCAAGTTACCAGGGTCATAATTCACTGTTTAAGTTCTGTGCACTACTGTATTTTCACGTTTGTATCCACCACCACTTCATTTTCTAATTTTTTTAAAGAAAATAACATGCTCATTGCGAATATTTAAAGCAATATTTTAAACCAATAGCTTTAAAGAGAGCAATCTCTCACATCAAGATTGACATAAAATAGAATTTATGGCAATTCCAAGAAGGGTAGTGTTTAATAGCACATTTGTGACCATTTCCCCCCATTATGAAACTGAATAAAAGAGCAATAAACGAGCAAAATTCTGTGAAGATATGTTACGGACAATCATAAGATAATCATGGATACTGGTTAAATATAATGCAAAGGGCTTTATATTTCTATACGCTCTTGTACACGACTATTCTCTTGTCAGAAATTAGAACAGAAAATAATCATAATTTTTTTCAAGAACAATATGTTTTTGCTTTGAGAGAACCGTCTTATTCAATTAAACATAATTAATGAAAAATAGTTTATTGCTGTCATCATCAAACAAAAACAATTCAGTGTCAAAATGTTGTGTTTAGCACAACACTAAATTTGTAATAACATCGTATCAAAGCGAATGTTATTATAAGCCCTACAAGCAATTATAACACTTGGTGTCGCAATCTAATATGTATAATTCGTTGTAGTTTTATATTTTGCCCTGCCATATTCCGAGAACAAACATTTGCAATAAAATACAAAAGACAATATTACTTGAACTGTATATGACCGTCATGTTCTTGCCGGTTGCTCTTTAAGTTTACGCGTTATCTTTCGAATTGTGCATTCTGATTGGTAGTCCCACTCCTACATTGGGTCTCATCCCCACCCTTCATCGATTTTCTCATTTGCACCCGCGTTGCCCGCACGCAGCTCCTGAGGTCAGTGAAAGTGCAAAATGCTGTGCAGGTCTGCTTTAAACTCATCTTCTCATCACTTTAAACTCATCTCAACTCATGTGATTTATTGTAATTTGGGGTTGAAGATTTTTACTTCTCTTAAATTAAAAGGCATATTTCAGTTAGTTTTAGAAAGTTGACTAAATTACAATTCTACTTATAATCTCAATACATTATTTACTCCTGTTTTGTTCGTTTTTCTATTGCAAACAAGGTGGCAGGACCTGAGATGCATGATGACACAATCTTTCATAGTAAATAAATGGTGTATATTCTTGTATAATCACGAAAACCTATTAAAAATAAACAATATTTCTTGAAGATAATAAAAAGTTTTACATTCTTAATATTTTGCTTTTCATGCATTATCTTTCAAATGTTATGTTCGAGCTGCTGGACTTATTTCAAAGGTTTTTAGTGGACAGTATTATTGGAGTAAATAGTTGAGCACAGCAGTCCCGAAATCCTTTGATAATTCAGGGAGAATGGTTGGCGCAGGATTTTTTCTTCTGGTTTGATAAAGAACAAGTTCTTGCACAAACCAGGTTTAATTTTGATAACAGTTGATTACGTAATTACATAAACACAGTTACAGCTCGCAATAAACATCACTTGAGGGCGCACTGCTTGTTACACCTTGTACAAGCGGTCCAATACAGATACTTTATGATGTACAAATAGTACAATTGTACATCAGCTGTACAACAGCCATCGGCACTACGTTGCACAATTAAACTAATAGTTTTAATGGCGAGCGAATCTGGGAACAGCCCTACGTTGCACAATTTGATGGTCACAGGAAAAAAACTTGATGAGTCGAAATTTTGTAGAAAATCGGGTAAATATATTTTATGGAAGATAATCAAAATTAGCAAAGAGAATGGAAAAGAATCATAATTGTGGAAGATAATTATAATTATGGAAGAGAATCATAATTATAGAAGAGAATTATAATTATGGAAAAGAATCATAATACATGGAAGAGAATCATAATTTCGACTTATCAAGTTTTTCCCCGTGACCATCGAATTAAACAAATACTTTTATGAGTGTTATTCTCACACGGAGCCCCTGGACGCGGATCAGGCTACGTATAAACCGCATGATGCCCAGTGAGAAACTGATTTTGCATCCCAACGACAAGAGCGTCACTAGGGCCGTTTGCGCAGGGTGCATAAGAGTGGGGAGAGTGATTAGCCTATCACAGATTACCGTTTGAATTTGGTAAGCGAATGTTCTGGAAGCTTTATCCATTGCAGACGGGTAACGGAATGCCAGAGTGGCGTAATCGCGCGGACGGTTCCACAAACGCCGGCGCACGGCCCGGCAGCCGTGAGCAAGGGCTCTTTAAACAGCTCCTTACCGTGAGCGAGGCGTCTCGGGACTACCAACGGTCGCGACTGCGATGGTTGCGGATCAACGATTCTGCCTTGCTGCATATGAAATAAATTTATTCTCTCTGCTTTGCTGTGGGCCCGAACGTGTTAATAATGAGTTTTATTGACTTCACTGTATAAATATTTTGAAAATTACCGATACATTAAATAAATTTAATGTATTCCATTGACTAGTATGATATCATGTTGAAGGTTTTTATGTAGTTCATTATGTCACTGTAATTAATTTGTCCGATTGAACTAAATCACAGCGTAAATGCCCTGAAAAAAACCGCACAAAATGGTCTTCCAAAAAGAAGTTGAAACACTGCTCAAGAACAACAAATAAACTACTCTGTAGTTTAATACTGCAATAAATTAAATATTTTACAAAAACAGATTTTATTAACACTGTAATAACACAGTATAAAATATAGGGATACACAGAACAATTGTTCACGTAACAATTATATTCAGAAGGTCGCTATTCCATAACGCAACAAGTGAATAGCAAGAATTTAATGGCGGGAAGCCTTTCCTTGGAGTCTTACTGTCGCATTATGTCAGCGAAGAGTGAGGTACAGAGTATGATGATGCAGTCGGTACGCGCCAAACGAGAATAAACCAATCAAATATTTGGATTTCTCACTCAAAATCTATTTTTAAAAAATCGTTTTGATTTTTCCCGCATTGCAGGTATCTACTGAAACCTAGACGTATCACCAAGTCTGGAGACTAGAGTTTTCTGTCAATTTCCTTCCGTATTGTAAATCAGTAATAAAAATAGATATAAGACAATTCAAATCTAAACATTTTAGCTTCAATTTGATGCGACTGCTTAAAACTGACATTAGAATATTTCACAATGTGTATAATTCAATTATTACGTGTGAATGAGCATTGGATCAAGGCCATCTTAACCCATCTGAAGGAAAGTCGGTTGCAAATTGAAGCAGTGGCCAGACGCCATTAGTATGGCAACATTGAGCGGGAATTTCAAATACGAATATACTTTCTAAATATAACGCATGCTACTTGAAACACGTCAGTTGACCCAATATATATAATGACTATATGCACATGTGCATAGAAGATAGAAATATCTTTGTCACATGCTCTACATACTTGAAATTTCAGGAGAAGAAAATGTCAGCAAACATTTTACCTGAAGAATGTAAGCTGGATGCCGGAAGTGATAAATCGATGATAAATTTTAAAACAAATTTAATATTTTTATTTAGGTACATGTTTATGTATTTGTCATCACTATTACTTTTTTGATCAATTTTTAATTTTAGGCATGAAGCCTTAGCTATAGAACCTTCAGCCTTACATGGCATTACTACGTCCAATGTTTTTTTGCAACATCAATCCCTTTGAAACCCATGCTTCAAAATTTCACCCCTCTTATAAACAATAGTTAAATTGATAATATCCACTCGCAGATTTTATATACAAGCCAAATATGCAAATGATGTAAGACAACTAAACAACATACTGGTTATTTCAACACAATTACATTGAAAGCTGTTACATGTATTTACAGCACACAGTGAAACACATTAGAATTCATATACATATGAATATATACATATTAAATTCGTATACATTAGAATTCATACTCATATTCACATCACAATACCAAATAGTAATTTTTCGCTTACTGAAAAGGCCTACCAGAATATGATTGTCATTGTCCGTGAAGGGTAAGGAAATAGATGGCACCAAGAAAATTTCCTAAAATATGCTTGTGTATGTATTCCTTATATTGTTTATTATTACATTTTTAGCATTTACTCTAAGGATATAGGATTGCATGTATCCCAGGTTGAAGTCATAATACTTTAATTATTACCAAACAAGGCACTGAGCTAATTGATCTTCAAGTTAGTTTTTTCGTAAGAGACAGTTCTATATTTGAGTTTCTAATCAAGCAGCACTTCCTACATATTAGTTTTGCATAGCTTAAATGAAAACTAGTTTTTGTACTTTTCCAATCATATGTAGAAGATTACTTCCTTACCTTCCAATTTAGTATTAAAATTCACTCTACCAAATTTACTAGTAGGTGGGGAAATAAAAAAGAAATGACATGAATAACAATTTTATTGAAGTAATGTTTATTGATATGATATAAGTGTATGCATCATTATATGAAGGTTAGTATATCAAGATTACAAGATTTACTTGTGAAATGATATATCACTGCCTTTTGAATATCTGTTCGTACACGCGAATGCAGCACAAGACATCACCATTTTAGATTTAGCGAACACACAATGAAAGCACGAACAAAAACCCCCACAATATTCAACACATCTCAGATGCTCGCTCCACGTGTTGCCATACTAATGGCCGACTTCCTCCTCTTCAATTTGCAGCCGCACACTAGCGCTGTTGCACACTCTAGTGTAGAAAAGTAGTATCTCTATGCATTGGATAAATACAGCATATACTGCGATTTCTCTAACTTTGTCCCTCAAGGCAACTCAAATCCCATCTTCGCGATAGAATATGTCACGGCATTTCGTATCTTTCTTAGTCGTTCCGCTAAATTTCGTACGATCGCGACCGTATAAAGCAATGCTCGCGATCATGCAACTTCTACCGGCAAGACCGAGAAAGACACGAAATGCCGTGAGATATTCCCTCGCGAAGATGGGATTTGAATTGCCTTGAGGGACAAAGTTAGAGAAATTGCAGTATAAAGGCTCCCACAGACCGTCGCGGAAGATCCGCAGCGTGTGCGGTGCGGAAAGTTCCGCGTTAGACGCCACAACGGAATTCGCGGGAAATAGAATTTAATTTTCCACAGAAAAATTCTATAGAATAATTTTGATTTTCAAAGACCTTCCATCTTAGAAGAAGAGCCAAAAAAAACACCGTCGTTTAATTTCTGACTCCTTAAATATTAAAATTCATCATACGGTCTTTCAGTAATGTTGAATCTAAGGGCCGAATTCATAGTCGTTTCTTATAATGAGCGTTCCTTAAGTACGAGATTCCCGATTCATAAACAGTGCTTATTTTCAAATGAGTGACGAATGAGTGACTACTCATTCGTATTAAGCGAGGTCGCCTGCCGCCTTAAGCATTCCTCATTCGCCAAAGAGTTAACCAGCTTTGGTTAAGTGAAGTCTTGGAACAACGCGACATGGCGAGCGACGACTTTACGGAGTACTTCGAATTTTACACGCAAAATATTCTCCGCGTAAGGAAGAGATATATCAGAGACGCTGATAATCCCTTCGAAATTTACGACGATCAATTTAGAAGACGGTTCCGTTTTCATAAGAGACAAAAACTGAACTCGAGGTTTGAATCTCTTCATAATTTGAAGATTTTTTTTGGCATAATTATGTTTTTTAGTCAGATATTTGTGTAAATGGAAAGTGGTGTACCAAGATCATTATTCTTTCCTGACATTTTCTCTTAAGTGAATTGTACAATGTGGAATAACAGCAATATTTTAACCATGCGCGTAAATATGAATAAAAAACCAATAAAAAAATAATTTATCAATAAAAACATTTTAATCGAAAATATTTCTAACGATGAACCTGAAATAAATATAATAGAAACGCCAGTAGAACGTGAATGTGTACAGGCACCACGTACTTCTGGGAACATTACACCAAAAAGCACGAAACACCAAGCATTCAATATTGAAGCAGAGTTAAGAATTGAAAAAGCTTCACACATTTTGAAACTTGAAAAAGAACTTGGGGAATTAAGAAAAACAGAAGAAGAATATAAATGTCAACTAGCAAAGGTTCACAAAACACACAAGTCACAACAAAAATTTACGGTTACAGTCCAGATTACAGGCAATGAATCGGAGAGTATAAGTCAATGCAATGAATGACGAAACGACCGGGACCAAAAGGAAACCACAGTTAAACACTGGTTCACCTGACGGAAATGCAATGTTGCAACATTTCCGATACCTTAAGCAACACTCATTTCTGTTCACATAAGAGGCGTCTATGAAATACAAGTCTTCTTAAGTGGCCACTCATTTTGAGGAACTTCTTATTGCTTAAGCATTTCCTTATTCCTTAAGCATCGACTATGAATTCGGCCCTAATATTTTCATTAACGCTTATGATAACGTTTTGGCCAAATCAAATTACTTTCCAAAGAATAATTTAGTATATTTTTCTGTTGTTTTTTGTTTGTTAGTTTATTCCTTGCTCTGCGGGACTACTTCCCCCCTTCGTTCACACACCCCTCCACCTCTAGACAGTTTTATTACATTAGTCTTTCGATGTGTTGATTGAGACCCTAGGGATAGATTAAATCTCATCCGTTATGTTATTTTTGTATTATTTTATTTTATTGTGCCCTAATGATTTTTAAATTTATTTTATTTTGTTTTGGTATTAGTCTCAGATTTTTTTCAATTTTCCCCTCTCCAGTTACCCTGGAGGGGCAGGAATTTATTCATTTAACTGGGGTACAATATCGCTGCAGCCGTTGAGGCTTGTGCAGCTAGGAACGGGCCTATCTTAAATCTACTAGTACTATATTAACTTACACTAGTGAGAACCCGTGCGATTAAATCGCACGGTTAGTCAAATAACCAAACTGTTTTCTGCTTAAATTCTTTTTTTGTATTCCAGCATTATAAACGAACCTAACCCTCTCATATTTCAAGATTTCTATTCAATTTAAAAAAATTACGTTTACGTGCTTACACAACGTACACTAAACTGAAATAAAGAAAAAGGCTTGAGATTGCAACATTCACTTGTTTCCCGCCACCATCCGAATGCAATTTTCTTCCGAAAGATCGCGCGGCAATCGGATATTACAGATCCCGAATTACTACTTTTTTTAATATTTACGTATTTTTAACGCACTTTTTCAATACGAATGTCCCATGTGCAGGTGAAAAGAAACACGATTTTTCAATCCATTGCTTCTTTATAGAGATCGGTTTCGTATGTCGCCCAATTTATTGAAAAGACCAAACAGCACTTTGAGAAATAATATATAAGATACTACAACAAATGCCTCTTTGGGCCTTGGCTAGTATTTACAACTTTTTGAATTAGATTTTATAGAGTTCTTGATGTTCTTCCGTGACTCAGTAAGATTTGTGCTTCGTTCTTATACAATTTGAAAGTGTTTCACACAAAGCGTTCAAAAATTCTCTCCGCAGTGGCCGTCTCTCCACCCCACCATCCATTACGGGGAAATGGCAATATCGCGGGCTCCTTCAGCGCGACGACTTTCGAATGTTATTCTCTGAAGCGCGCTCGCTACAAGCAAGCAGTTGTTGGAATACAAATACGTGATTGTATTCTTCGAATCCAAGTGACACATTCAGTTTTATTATGTACAAGTTGTTAGTTGTGAGTCAGATTATAATTATTAGAATGCTGATACTGAAAGAACGTGTATTTTTGGTCTAACATGTGTTTCGAGCAAATAATAAGAACCCGGATGATTGAAAACAAATGTTTGTGACGAAATTCCCAGAAACTGCGTAATTTCGAAAGTGCTAAGGCCGCCAAGATCACCAGATCTCACACCCGATTTCTTTTTTTGGGAAGCAGCTAAAGGAAATGTCTACAGAACTTGTCCCAAGACCATTGAGGAATTAAAGAATCGATATGTAATATCCATATCGCAAGAAACTTGAAAAATAGTTCGATAATAAATGTAAAAGGATAACGCTTTGCCTTCAAAATTCTGGTAAACATATTCAACACCATCTTGAAAGACAAAGCCTGTGCAGTAATATCGTGACGTCATCACGAGTGTACAAGTGCTCCGGCAAGCAAGTACGTCGCTTGCAGTACATCAGTCTCTGCGAATACACAAACCGCAGAAGTAATGGCTAACATATTTTAAAAAATGTCTAGAGCACTCCCCGTTAAGAGTAAATATTTAGCGAAATGTACATTTTAGGGCATGAATAAATGACAGAATCATATCGAAAGCATTAATCATCTGCATAACATTTCCTAACAAAATTTCTTTTTAAGACAGTCCAAAGTAAAATTTGCCTATACTTCGCATTATTATTTTATTAATATATTATTCATGGGAGGAGGTAATTCATGGGTAAAGGGCTTGGGTTTAATAACACTGTTCCTACCAAATTCTATAATCAAAAAAATTGGTACACAAATTAGTTGGCCAATAAACACAAAAAACCTACTTTTATGGTGCAGAGGCCAAACGAGGCAGCATTTTATCTATGGATTAAAGAACACTGAAAAAAAACAAATATGAGATGGGGGAGTCCATTACTCAGAAGAATTTTAAAAAAATTTAGATATTACAATTTCTGTAAAATATAAAAAAAATTTTCTAAATATCTCAAGAAATATATAAAATTGACTAGTCAATATAATTTAACCATTTCATATCTAATCTTTGCAGTGGAGGTTTGCAATATATAACACATTGAAAAACAATACTCACAAAATTCAACAAACTTATTATGAATCTTTACAATACACATTTACAAAATGATAAGAGTTAACGCAAAAAAACAAGTTAATGCAAAACACTAACTAAAGGCAACATTAAATCAGTTCAAATTTCTGTGAATAATTTTGTTCAATCATGGCACAATAACAAATATATTAGTTCATAAGAAACAGTTATGAATGATTTTTTACGTGGGCAGGTGGAAATATTCAAAAGACACCATGTGGACTATACTACATGGTATTTACCACTGATATTTGAAACTCTTCTCGTGCAAACAATACTTGGCCATTTCCACCAAGGTTTTCATGGTGATGTGCATGACTGAATGAGATTTCCCTTGTTAACTTTCTACATGTTTCCAAGTTCTTCCATCTATCTAACCACAGTAACATTTCCTCAGGGTACTGAAAAATATGACTTGTTTTGGAATGGGTTCCTGCAAAGGATTACTCAATCTTTTACCCTTCTAGGAACTCTTTGCATTAACAATATCCCACCACCTTCAAATTATAAAAAAAATAAAGGCAGTGTCCCACCTCGTAGCAAATTAAACTTACACTGAATGTAAGCAAGGAAGCTAGAATTCTGCTCCATCACAGGATCTGCTGGTAATGCACTGGTCACTCTTCTCAATGTACTGGAATGTGGTAAGATCAAATGTTCTGAACTTCTCACAAATCTGTACACATGTGGAGAAATGCTGTGAAATAAGGAGGCAAACCAAACTGTCTTCCATGAGTAACAGTGAGAATGTTTTTTTACCTCCGATTAATGATAACTGCACTTACAGGAAGAGAAGAGCACATTCTTTCTCTGGATGAGCAGTACATAAAGTATCCACGATACCTAAAACTAACCTAATGTTCTCTTCATCATTACTTCCTGGGTTTACCCATACTGTTTGTATGATTTGGACATGATGTCAGCTAAAATATTTACACTATTTACATAAAGCGTTAATGAAATGCCAAAAAGTTCACATTCTTCTACTCTGTTGCACAAACTTCGGAGCTGAAGATATTTGTTAATATTAATGCAACAGAATATCTTTGGATCTGGTAACCTTTCTTAACCTAACTTTCCTGGCACTAGTAACAAACTGTCAGTTCTTTGAACAAGCCATTATCATTTTCAGTTCACACAACTTTGTAGCTCATCAAATCTTGAAATTCTCATCTTCTTTTCCTACTTATCTTTTGTGTTTACACTGTTTTTCCAATGCTGCATTCTATAATCTGGTCATACCCGCAGCAGGGCTTTCACGTCCATTGCTAGTTTTCTTGGATAAATACGATGGACACCCAGGAAGAATTGAAGGAACAGCATCTTAAACCAATTCTCATTTATTATATACTTCATCCAATTAATAAAATATTTTAACTTACATGACTGCATTAACACAATTGGCATTGTGCTTCGAAAACAAGACAATACAGTTTCATTATTTCCAAATAAAACGAAAAGTGAAAATGATGAGAGCGTAGAACTTACCTATTAAAAATTCCCTTGCAGGAAACCAAGTGATGTTAAGTCTCTAAAATAATACATGCTCTAATGCACACATTTATCGTTTAAAAGTTTATTCACATACCGACATCATCTAAGTAATATTATTTTATGAAAAAGATAAAAGTACTATATGTACTCGTCAGTTATTGCACTTAATTCAAGATAATTTGCGGTACCTAATTGAATTCCAAAAACCGGAATACAAATCATAAATGCGTAGCGGCTACACACTTCCAAAGTCAATGGGTGTCAGCCAAGCCCTCAATTATCAATGTGAGAAGACATTCTTACAGTAATCAGCTAACATAGAGCAAAAACACTAGCACAAGTTCGCACAAAATCGCAAAAACTAACAACTAATTACACTGAGTACATTCTTCTAGGCGACCATTACTTGTACTCTTGTGATGACGTTAGCACACTACGACGACTCGGTGCACACGCTCTATGTTCTAGAAGGCGTTGACATATTCAACACATGATGTAATAAGATAATTATGAAAAGTAAAAAATATACTGTTTATTTCAAATGCCTTCTATTTTAGTGGTACTAATTTTTTCACTGCATTTCACGTTTCGCATCACGCTCCTTTGTTGCCGTTGCGTAAGGGATCAGGGCGAAGGCGCCGCCGCTGATTCATCCCGCCATTGCAGTTTCCGCATAAAGGATGGTGGAGTGGGGAGACAGGCACTGCGGAGAGACTTTTGGAACGCTCTGTACCATTAAAATTTTCTGTTGTATCACATTTTTATATTTTTCGCATTCGACGTCATTGATCATAACATTTTACTTTCAAAATTACCTTCATATGGAATCCGTGGTATTGCTCTAGATTGGCAATGTTCGTACCTTAACGATCTCAGAGAGTAGAAATACCTTACTGGAATGATGGAACTTTATGTACACACCTTTCCAGTTCTTTGCCAATTGCACGTGGAGTCCCGCAAGATCCATTTTATGCCCTATTCTCTTCCTATTATATGTAAACGACATGCCTTTAGCTATTAGAAGCGGAAGAACAGTTCTCTTTGCGGATGAAACGAATATTCTTTGCAATAAAGAAACCGTAAATAGTACAATATCAGATGTTTCAAATTGGTTCCGTAATAAGAAATTAATAGTAAATGAAAAGAAAACTGTTTTCAATGCAGTTTTCCATTTCAAATAAACAATTCAGTACTCCATTGAAAATGAACTTTGTGCAATTGACTGATGTGAAAGTAACAATATTTTTAGGTCTATCAATTCAGTCAAACCTCAAATGGAATGCCCACTTACATGAATTGAACACACAATTAAGTTCATTATGCTACGCGTTCAGAATTCTTTCAAATTCCGACAGACTTCATACTGCTCGTTGTGTATATTTTGCGAACGTTTATTCCCGCTTGAGATATGGCATAATATTCTGGGGAAACACATCTTATAGCTCCCAGACTTTCAGATAACAAAAAAGAATTGTACGAATTATAAGCAAATCCCACCCACGTGATTCTTGTAAGCAGTGGCGTAGCCTGAGTTTTGGTTTAGCGTATGTAACTCGAGAAATGAGAAAATAATTTAAAACTTTAATTATAATTTAAATATTTCTCATTCACCAATACCATTTCTGTCATTTTGATCAATTAGAGCACACAAATAATTTGTATATTTAAAATAAAAACTGATCCAGTAAAAGTAATAATGGCTCACGTACTTCATGTAGTTTACTGGTTGAAAGTAAGAAAAAGTTGACTTATGTTCACGACCTAGCAAAATATAAATGTGTGTCCTTATACATTAGTAAAAAGAGCACTATCAAACCCAATGATTTTCAAAATTGTCCAATTCATATCATTTCGAACCCAATAGAATTGGTATAATTTATAAAATGGAAAACAATGATCTGTAAGGAAAATATAATAGGAAAGAGAAAATCAATTTACAGACACGTAATGAAGTTGACAGTTGTCCTTTTTGCTGCTTACATCAAAAGTTTCATCCAGTATGGCGGAGACAAACAAGGCTTTAGAAATTTTATTTTTAATTTCATGGGACATTACCGTGCTTACTCTTGAAATTCAATGAATCTGAATT
Organism: Acheta domesticus; assembly: GCA_031308135.1. Classification (NCBI taxonomy): domain Eukaryota; kingdom Metazoa; phylum Arthropoda; class Insecta; order Orthoptera; family Gryllidae; genus Acheta; species Acheta domesticus. The sequence goes on along the minus strand of JAHLJT010002406.1, from coordinate 78,917,982 downwards.
TCTGGTGAAATTGCACGAAACACTGGAATTTTCATATCATCCTTGTCAGTTTTATCATATTTCATTATTACACTTATATATTACATGAAATTTTCTCTATTTGATGATCCCATATTTTCATTATGGCTAGAAAATACAACTCGAATGAAGTGTGATAGAATTTCCCTATTTTCCCTTATACTACCGTTGTATTGCTCAACATAGCCTGTGTTGGCTGTTTAAATAAAATTCTATCCCCTCATATTTTTTACAAATATTTTTAACTGTTTCTCACGTGCTATAATTTGTGCTCAAAAATACGACTCCATAATTATGTCGGCACTTTTGTTCGCGTGGTGCTCGCCATTCCAGGGCACAGATGTGAATTGCACAGTCACATACCCTTGTGCATTCAACCAGCACACTCCATAACCTAAATTGGCTACAAATATATAGTTGCTAAATGCATTAAAATAAGGTGATAAAATTTAAATAACGGGACAATGTTCATTAATTAACCTTGTTCTCTTACAAACACCGAAGAGAACAATGAAGTTTCGTAAAGTTTCGCTTTTCGTTGGCACTACGGTAGGCATCCTGGATGTAACGGGTCACGGTGCATCAGATTCACAGCGCAGGCTAGGCGGCATTTCAGAATGATTCGTTCATCCTTGTGAAGAATCGAGTTCTCAATGGCGCAATGTTTGAAATATAATGAAATATTTTGTAGTAGAAAAAGAAAATAACAAATTGACAATTTACAATAATTTTAAAATAAAATAGCTGATATTGTCATGGTATGTAACACATCACCCACATCCACGGACGCTACGCCCCTGCTTATAAGTCTCTCTTTATTAATCTAGGAATTTTACCATTACCTTGTCTCCTGATTTACGAATCAGTAGTTTTTGTCAAAAATGACTTACTTAAGGGCGGGAATATATTTTCAGCAAATGCCGATGTCTATAAGTATAACATACGACGTGGTAATAATATTCATCAGTTAGCAGTATCAATAGCTCACTACAAAAAATTCACGTACAATTCATGTACATTACTCTACAACACTTTGCCAGATGGCATTAAACGATTAAATTCGATAGAAAGTCCCAAGTAAAATCTTTTCTACTGCATAACTGTTTCTATACAATTCGAGACTATACCGAGCATCAAAAGGAAAGTAACATTAATTTTAACAATGACAATGTAATTATTTATAATTTGGACTGTATAATTCTAAAGAACCTGTAACAAGTACTCTACCACAGCTTCTGGGTTGATGGCCCCCATCTCGTTCAGGTTTTTCGTTCAGTTTCCCTGATCCTTTGAGCAAATGCTGATATGGTCCCTTGTTTTGGTTCTGGACATAAATGTAACTTCATTATTTGTGCACGTCTTCTAATTTCTAATTTCAGTGGGAAAAATAGTTATTGAAATTACTGTTTTCCATATTGTCGCGGCAAAAAGTATTATTCTTTCATGAAGAACATGAGGGTTAAGGCCACAAATTCATAGCTAATTTACCTTTGAAAATATATTTTATTATATAAGAGCGAATATTTTTTGTCAACAAAACTTGAAAAAAAACGCTTTTTCTTCTGTATTCAAAATTCGACTAGAATATGGTTGAGGATAGAGATCACAGAATTATGAAAACTTGCATAAATTTTACTTCTCCCCATAGCTCATCACACACAGTTTTAAACTGTTTTTGACGTAAATAAATAAATAAAACCAGAAGATGCGACCAATTGGGTCGAGAAACGTTGTATTTCTAAGTCAATAACCTTCTAACCTACAAATTCATATTGTTTTTGATTGTCGGTAAAAGTGAAGGATACCACAGAAAGAATGCATTATTAAAAGAATCCATCATTTTTTGTCTCCTCTGTTAAAAATAAATATTGTTTTTAGAACACACTGCCTTAATCCTCACCCGTCTCAGGAATCGTTAAGTAGACGAAAACACAAGTGAAGTGGCTACAAAACATACAAAAACAATAAAGATGATGTGTGGCGTTGCATCGAGGAAGAGACTTCTGGGGTAAAAACAACGCTTTACGTCATCTAGCTATGAAGCTGAATTAGCAGCGGTCACACTCTTAATTTGTAAATGTACAGGATTACTGCATTCATATAAAACATGAGGAAAATTACGAAGGGTAAGAAAAACATTAACAGCAGCGGTGCTAATAGCCATGTCAACCACAATGTAAAATCCAATCGTAAGTGCTGAAACGTCCGTCGTAGGGGTTTGCCCACATTTCAAGAACCAAGACTAGAAACAAATGACATGGCCCAAAACACCACATTTTGTGACAATTGCTTTGTATAAGCAAAAGCTTTATAACAGCCGCACTGCATTTTCCTTCTTTTCACTCTGGCCTTTGCTATCCCTTTCTGTGTACCGGCACAGCACATCCAAACTTTAACATTACCTTATTTGTAGATGTTTTTGATGAACACATTTCATTATGGAAAAAATTATATCTTCACAACTGTAGTTGTAGGAAGACGTCGACATTTTTTTTATTTTCTCAAATTTAGCAAAATCAAGGATTTCAAGGAACATGAAACCTGCTCCATTTTCTTAAGCGTTCTTTACGCTAAGGTCCAAATTTAATAAAAACATTGTGTGCCATTTTTAAGAAAAAAATGGTTTAAAGAAAATAAAAATTGCCCCATTCGACACAAAATTTCACAAAAAATAGTCATATTTTCGAAAAATTGAATAGAATATTATTTGAAGACTTGTTTTAATGAACTCATTTTATGGATAAAATATATTATCTTCATAATTGTAGTTGTAGGAAGACTGCGAAAAATTTTGCATTTTTGCAATTTTCGAAAAATTAGGGTTTTCAACGAACACAAGACCTGCACCATTCTCTTAAACGACATATACACTATCCAACAACAAAAGTTAATTAAAAACGATGGAGTCTTTTTTTAAAATTGGGAAACGTCCCACGGGCTTCATGTAATGTACCCCTCAAAATTCAAATATCGGATTCAAATTCAAGGGGTCGCGACATAAGCCAGATCAATTGGGGAATATTCATTTTGGAGAAAATCGGCTGAACGGTTTAGCCGCAAACGTTGTTCACAGTCGGGGGGACAGACGCATAGATGTTTGGCCCCTCAATCGATTTTTTGCTATCAAAGATCCACAAAGCACATTTTCGTTACTAGCGCCCTGTATTGAGAGTTCTTCTGTTGAAAATTCGCCGTTTTTTTGCGTACCATTACATAACTTTCACTCTACTCTGTAAGCGGTAGCGAGAAAGTTAAAAATAAATAACAGGAACTCCATCATGATGAGCCGAAACTCGTCAATGACCTCCTCCGATAGAAGTAATTTTCTTTATTTACACGTTATAGTATATTAGATTTGAGATAATCTTCAACATTTGTAGTACTTTTAACCAAGGTCCATATATGGACCTTGCTTTTAACAAGTTTTTTATGTTTCATTTATACATCGTAATAAAACGTTTAGGTCAAATATCTTTAAAACGCGCCAAAGAACCGTTGTGTTTTTTGTGTGTGTTGGAAAACTAACCTAATTACTCGCGTTTGTCTCATAGAACCTTATTTTTAATTTCAGTTTATATTAAACCAATTCGCAAAAAAAAGTACTTTAGTTATTGCGATTATCTTATTCTATCAGTCGCCCTGAATACGAAAACCCCTCATGTGATTGTGGTGCTACTCGCACGCACCAAGTTCGTGAGATATTTCCATCGCCGCATTGAACACGCGATTCATCTGTACTCATCACAAAACAAAGGTCTTGATAAGCTCTTCCTGTTAATTATATATCTCAAGAGGATTGGTTGCGGGTCGTTCGCGTCGACAACAATTCACGAAATTTTCTCATCATGATGACACAGTCTTAGTAAGAGACATTTTCTCAGCAACTAAGAACTCTAAGTTTGGAACAGAATTAACCAGAAGCAAATTCCAAGCGAGAAAATGGCAGATATAATTTCCAGAAATAGCATTCGAAGGTAAGTCTAAAATACTTATTTTTGTAGTTGGTTTCACAAATTAATTGTATTCTTGGACATAAATTGAGTCATGCGATATAGAGAACTAAAAGAGAATTTAAATGAAGTCGTAGGCTTCCGCGGCCGGATTCATGTGGATGATCTTGGCTGTCCGGGTGACGCCGCGTCGAAGGCTGAGTTGCCAACTCAGCTTTAGGCAACTCAGCCTTCGACGCGGCGTCACCCGGACAGCCAAGATCATCTAAAAGAGAATTTCTTCATACCGCTGCCACCTGCTACATCACAGGAAAAGTCTGAGTGGGTGACAGAACTTCCGCGCATTATATGCCATCGGGTGTCCCACCAACTATAAATCACCACCCAATCAACGATACACGATGCATAAATGCCGTTTTCGCTCAATAATGCGGAATCATGGGACAAGTATGTGTCTTAGTGTCGTTCTTTATTGATTTTTTAGTTTTCAAGAATTGTCGTAATCTTTGATTTTTTTAAATGGTAATATATTTTTCTCACAAGCAATGGGCAGATCATAAAAAGATAGATACAATGATGTTGTATGATGTTCGTTAATATTTTAATAGAATTTTGGCATAACATTATTATTTATGACATGAATTTTAAATTAAAAAGACAATGTTTGGTGGCCTTTGCAACTGTCGCCTTTGGAGAAGGTGACCATCGCGGCGCCGAAGTGTTACGGGAGAGGGTTGGAGGTGTGGCAGTGAGGAATAGAGGAATAACTACAGCAATACATTGTCTTGACATGAAGAACATAGGAACAAATAATAATATTAACAATAAAAATGAGAGAGTTTATTAGCATTAAAGTTAGTTCTTATCATCTGTTCGTTATGTATTATGATTGACCCAGAAACTAACTTAAATCTGAATACACATGCAAATAAGCGCTTTTGCCGAGAATTCATACGAAAATATTCGCCATGCATATGCGTGAAAGAATTGCATTGTTGTTTTGACAATGCCGCGCTGGCAATGAAGCTCCGGTGGCTTCTGTATAAATTGCTGCAAATACGATAACAGATAAATTTATTCCTGTTTGATTCATTTGAGCTGTTTTCGATAATACGAGAAAGTATGTGCTGTTATAGCAATCTAGTTTTGCATTGATTCATCAGGAATGAGTTCTGCAAACCAAACCCAGTTGAAAAGTGCCAAGCAGCCTTGAACGGAATTTTTTATGCAAGGTCTCAAGGAAACTCAAAACTAAAGAACTGATATGCAAAAATCAAGAGCATGGTTGGAAGGTTTCAACTGAAAAAGAGAGAGAACCAAAATATTTCCCTTCCAATATTACTGAAGAAAATCAGATAACTACGAAAATACCACTCTCCGACCTCTTTCAAAGAATGGAGAACATGGTTTCACCAAAGTTGCTCTGGTCATACTGAGTCTTCTGTGGAAAGTTCGTTAGATCGTGAAGAACACGTGCCAGAAAGCTAGGGCTTATGGAATCTGCGTGGCTGATTTGGAACATGAGTGCCAACCAGCCCTTTATGTCAACTTGTCCCGGTCTATCATAGTATTGATTGGTAGCGGATTCACACTTTCACTTCACCTCAGAAATCAATGATAGTCGGATCGGGAACCCGCAGGAAACTGCAGAGAACTTTCTCTCGTAATGATTTGCTCAGAAAAGGATTCATTTGTTTAAAGTCAGAAATTGCTATTCCTATACATGAAAGATAATTCTTTCTTTGTATTAAGCTTTTAGACTTCGGTTTAAGTGTCTGCTATACGATGGGGTTGAAGTCTTTCACTGTCGTTTGCACTTCGCCCCTTTCGAAATTTTGCATTGGGAGAGGTGGCTCAGGGCGTCAACTGATGCCATTGCAGTGCCTCTGACCTGTTGGACCTAGGTTTAAGTCGCTGTCTAGTGCCCGGCTGCTCTGATCGGTAGTTTTCCGTCGTTTCTCCGATCAATACTAGGTGAATACCAGAGGAGTACCTCAACAAACGGACCACGGGTCACGCGATTTTTTGTTACTCTTCCTTGTCCTGTCTTCATCCCTTACACACACACACACACACACACACACACACACACACACACACACACTAACATGCACTACACTACCACCCATAGAGACCGGCAGGGAGCTGAGAGCTTGTCTCTCCTGGATTGGTGCCCCGCTCGTGGGAGATACCTTATTGAAGAAAACACCGCTAGCCAACGGTATAGCCGGTCAGCACCTAATCTCTCCGTCTGACGGAGGAAGATCACAGCCACCTCCTTAAGAAAAATCGTGCACTACACTTACGGGGCTTATGACCTAGCTGTTGACACGTCAGGAATCATTAATCAGTCAATAGAATTTTTGCGAAAACTACAATGTGCCTAATTGTATATCTCTAGTAAACACATGGAATCTAATAAAGAGTTAATAGTTTGAGTTTTCAACGATCAATACCAGGGTAGTGCCTAAAAAAAACGGGCCACGAGCGAACGTATTGTTTATCAATTTCATAGAGGGTAACGATGTAAGGGTCACGAGATGCGCATCTTTGCACACTTTTAAAAGCCATTTTGCGTGGATTCCGAATATGAATGCAGTCATAATCATGATTTCTAAGTTGTGAAATGTGATATCTTTTAGCTGTTAATTATATTGTCACTTAAATTGTATTTGCAATATTATAAATAGTAACAAGTAAAACTTATTTTCAATGAATAATAAATAATCATTTGATTTGGAAAGTAAGATTCACATTTCAGTTTCCCAACGTACACAAGAAAGTTACATTAATACATTTCAGTTTTCCGACATTTCGGAATATCTATAGTAATTCCATCTTCAAGTCTATTAATACACTCAGGTCAAACAACACATTTAGTATATTAGTATTTGGTATTTAGTTATTAGTATTTAGTATATTGAACTAAGACTCAAACAAGAAATTAATAAACATTTCTGAATAGTAATCAGATTTATATAAATCTTTATAAAAGTATATATAAATCTGATAACTATTTATATATAAATCACAAGGTACGATTCTTAACTATTTTTATTTATTTATTTACGTCAAAAACAGTTAAAAACTGCGTCTGACGAGCTATGGGGAGAAGTGAATTTTGTGCACGTTTTCATAATTCTGTGATCTCTATCCTAAACCATATTCTAATCGAATTTTGAATACAGAAAAGAGAGGTTTTATTCGAGTTTTGTTGACAAAATATTCGCTCCTATATAATAAAATATATTTTCAAAGGTAAATTAGCTATAAATTCCTGCCCTGAACCCTCATGTTCGTCATGAAAGAATAATACTTCTTGCCGCGGTAATAAGGAAAACGATAATTTGGATAACTATATTTCCCACTGAAATTCAGAAGACGTGCACAAATAATGAAGTTACATTTATGTCCAGAAGCAAAACAAGGGACCATCTCAGCATTTGCTCAAGGATCAGGGAAACTGGACGAAAACCCTGATCGAGATAGGGGCCATCAACCCAGAAACTGTGGTACAATACTTGTTACAGGTTCTTAAAAATTGTACAGTCCAAATGATAAATAATTACATTAACTATCATTGTTAAAATTAATGCTACTTTCCTTTTTGATGCTCGGTATAGTCTCGAATTGTATAGAAACAGTTATGCAGCAGAAAAGATTTTACTTGGGACTTAAACTTTTCTATGGAATTTAACCGTTTAATGTCTTGTGGCAAAGTGTTGTAGAGTAATGTACATGAATTGTATGTGAATTTTTTGTAGTGAGCTGGTGATACTGCCACCTGGTGAATATGATTACTACTTCGTGTGTTATACTTATAGACGGATTATATACTTATTAACGGATTACCAAAGAATTACCTAAGAATCCTTAACTATTAACGGATTCTACCTCCAACATTACTTAATAATGCGACTAAATGCCAATCTGCACTGTTACACTGCAGGCTCAACATGATGGAAAATAAGGAAACAAAATGATGCGATAAACCTCTCATGAATAGCCATATTGTCGACACTTCCAGTGAAAATATGAATTTGTTAAGCACAAAACAACAATTACAGTATTCAGGAAATATTACAGTACTCAATTTCATCTTCAAGTCACTTGAAGAAACTTCAAGTCACTTCAAGTCACTTGAAAATTCACGCTGGCAAGAATCTTGTGATCATTAATCATCTTAAATAAGTTATTCCAGCAAGTACCCAATTATTGTATAATCAATCGTCAAACAAATGTCGTTGAAAGAATTGCCACAATATGAAACAAAATAATTTTTATAATTATGAGTATTTGAAATCTCCAAACTATTATGAAGAATATTCATTTATTGATTTATATCCTAAATATATCTAGATTCTAACTTCTACTTTCCATTAGCGCGAGAAGCGTTAAAGATATTTTCCTCATAAGAATTTGAGGAGGGGAGGGGTGAACCACATGGCCGCAGTTCAGTAGAAAGAAGCGTTATTTAATCATGCATTCCCTTTATTAAGTTATATTTAAAGAAATTTAGAAACACTTTTATATATTAATTTTATAATTTCCATACTATGTTTAGATTATTTAAGAGATTGGGTGTTTATTTCCAATTTTAGTGGTTATCGCAATGCTATAGGGGGGGGGGTAGATTGGTAAAAGTATCTTAGGTATTTGAGGCATCTTGTTAAACTATTCTCACCCACAAGACGTAGGGTCAATTTTACAATTTGTGTTTTAGAAGAATCATTTCCCCAAGGTCAACTTTGTACGCCTTCTTCAAATTTAGAAATGTTTTTGTTAATAGGTAGTTTATCAGAACGAAGATGGAGGTAAATTTTGTCGAAGGGAAATTTACAATGGTGTAATCCTTAAATGATATAAAAAGAACTCCATTTGCATTGTAAGGAATATAAATAGTTATTAAAATAACGTTCCTATACTGATTATTAATGTATTTTTTTTTCATCCCATCATATTTGAGGGGTTTAATACATAATTATTCGATGCTTCTCTCAAATGAAAAGAGTTTCTGAAAATTCCAAAATTAATTAAGAAATACGTAGGTCGTTCCGAAAGTAATGCCTCCTATTTATTTGTAGGACAACTACAGTAAATAAAAAAACAAACTTAATACAATGTGTTAGAACAGAGTTTTTTGAACACAAAACTATTTTTCAATATAGTGCCCCTTTTTTTCTACACATTTTATTAACCGATGAACAAGAGCCTGCATGCCACGCTGGTAAAAGTCTGTACCAGCCGAGTTGATCTGTATGGGGAATTCTTATTGTGTCATTCAATGATTTGTCGTTTCATTTCTGGCTCATAATGGTGACAATATGTCTCGTAAACAGTGATTATTCGATCCAGAAAACCGCCACCTTCAGCTTCGTATTGGGTCGAAACCTCAAAACGTTTCTTTCGGTGGTATTGGTGTCCCTGTGTGAGTGATCGCGGGACACACCTTGCGCACAATTTTCGGTAACTCAATTTACACAGCGTTACCTCTAACGCATTGCAGAGAATGTCCTACGCCATACGCAGTTATACGCAGTTACCCAGCACCATACATGCACTTAGCACCATACACCGCCCCATGAACCTATTCACGCGGAAGAACTGAAAGAGGCGCTCCATTATTCCGTGGTGTGGCAGCTGTGCGTGAATGACAGCAACGTGGTTTGTCATTCACGTCGCTGTCACTACCGCTGAAACGCACCACCCATTGTCGCCACACTGTAGTAACATCCACTGTATCCTTCCCGTAAAAGTTCAGCAGGACACTGGTGATGTCGAAGCGTGCAATTTCCTCGGAAGTGAGAAATTCAGTCACACATTTCTGCTTTTGACGCGCATTCCGGCTAGACTCCATTTTAGCGTTCTGTAACTATGCTTCTATCTGACAAATAGCAACGAAATTAAACGAACTTTAACGAGAGAGTTCATATTTCACTATGGCACCACTCACATTCGTTTTTGTGATCATACGCCTACGCAAAAAAAATGGGAGGCATTACTTTAGGAACGACCCTCGTAATATATCTAAAATAGATACCTCTGGTAAGAACCAGGACCAACACGAATGAAAAAAAGTTATTAAGATTCACCGCAAATTCATCGTAATCAAGATCAATTGTTCATTTAATTTGTTTTAGATGCAGAAGCGTACCCCAAAACTTTCCCTCCTCGCTCAAAAAATCGAAACTTGGAGATACGTTTTCAACTTATTGTAATGAGACGAGTATTGCGGGTTTTAAATATATAACAGAAGATCATCGCCCTTGTCACGAGCGGTAAGTTTAAGTAGAAAGCACATCATTTTAATACATAATAATTATTTCTACGTTCTTTAGTGTAATGATTTTACTATTTGAAGAGCTCCGGAGTAAAAGATGACAACCATCCAAATCATAGGTTTTTTAATATTAAAATGTTTTTTGTGTTTTCATATCCTGATTATGTGCTGTGATTCTCAAATAGTCCAAATTATGACGCATAGTTATCCCTCGGCTGTGATCATCTTTACGAACCCCTTTTAAACCCCCTCCACCATTTTTTTTAACATTTGTTGCGTCTACAATTGTCGCAACGCGTCTCTGAGCCCTTTTCGGGGCGTTGAGCGCTTTTGCGCTTGGGAGTAATCCTCCATTTTGACATTTCACGTCACGTCGTAGTTGTTAAGAGGACCGCCAGGTAGCATCTCCCTTGCGCGCCCCTGCGTCACTACCCCTGCATCACAATATTCACTTGCTTATATCGTGCAAGCGTTCCCGCGTGGATTGTCATGTTTTACCTCCGAACCCTCCATGTAATAACTGACGGGTGGTACTAATTTTTCTTATTATCTGGTAACGTAATTTCAGGACTGATTAAATGGGAGAAAGAAATACTTTTTCTAATATGTCTCGACTGGAGTATGATAGAAATGGTTAGATTGTTAGTTGATAAAAAAGAAAAAAAACAAGTTTAATTAATTTTCAGAACATGAGAATATTTAACTTAATACAAAAGCAATCACAGTACAGTGGTAATGAACTCTTGACTTGTACATGAAATCTCCATATAACATGAATTTTTTGAAATTACATGGAATTTAGGTGTTCATCAAAAGACTTAATCAATGGCACCAACAATGGCAAGACTTAATCACTGGCACAACTATGTTCTTGTTTGGGAATGGATCTACAACTGACATTAAGGTTCTTCACTCTTCATGACAGTAGTAACATACAGAAGATCGCCTATCGTAAAATCCTCAGAAATGCAATATTTTATTCCATACATTTACTTATTTCTTTATGTCAAAGACTGATAAAAACTCGCTGTGACATACTTGGAAAAGAGTGGAGTCTGTATAATATCTGTCTGAGAAAAAGCAGGCTCCGTGCTTGGATACCAGTGGGACCAAATATTGCACTTCGTGACACTGCATTTTCGGTGGTAATGGCTGTGGCTTCTTGCGTGCCAAGAGGGGGCTATGGACGCGATGCAACATCGACATCATAACATCGATGTTGCCAAATAACGATGTTCAAAATTAAAACATCGATATTAATAATACGTTGACCAAAAATCAACAATGCTTTAAAGCTGGTTTAGTAACCTCTAATAATTAAATTCGTGCGCAAGAAAATTTGATTTGACAGTAGCCATAGTTGACATTTTATATTAATTTATAATTAAAATTTAACTTAAAAAGTTATAAAACGCTTCCTGAGCAAAATACGAGGAACGACAAAGGAAATATATCAGGATTATCTCGGGTGGAGGATAGTCTGCTCGAAGAAGGTACATACCGCGTTCTTTTGGTTTGAACATACATTCAGAAAGTATCAATTATTATTTCATATTTTAATTTTTACAAAATCGTGATTATGGGAATTTTTCATTCACCCACGAAATATCGCAAACGTAAAAATATCGAGCACAAAATATTGTAACCGATCAGCCCAAATATGGGATGAATCGATAAATTCGCTATTCTAGAGTCCGTTTGTGAGATTTGCTGCGCATTCGTAACGCCGCCGCCAGGGCCACCGCCTCCTTATCACGGGTTGGAGGGGGGCAACAGGAGGGGTGTCACGCCCTACCTGCCCTGGTGACGCACGCGGAGGGGAAGGACAGACAGGCGAACGGAGAAAGTTTATTGTGGTAGGTTGAGCCAGGGTGAAAGGTCGGGAACAAGCAACGAGGCGGCAACCTCTGGTAATTACGATTGCTAGAGGAGGCATGGTGGTCCGCGCCGATCTTTTTGGGACGGAGGACCTTGCCGATATTACAGAAATTTGGGATACACTGACGCGTGTGCAAATTGGAGGCGGCCGTCACCACTCCCGTTTGCTGCAAGCTTTGTAATTTGGACGAAGTTATTTTGCCAACGAGCTGAGGTCGGTATAGTATTTTCTATATCTTGTCATTTCTAGACGAACTGCCCGATTGCGTAAAACTTCTAATTCACAGTTTCGCAAGAGGTGTGTATGAAGCGTAATAAGACTAATGACGTAAAAGTGCCGTGGTGATTTTATGGAAACACTAGCTGGTACCCGGCGCGTTGCTGCCGCAGACGAAATAATTGAGGAAATATTCCTGTCCCCCTCTTTTCCACTCTCTTTTTTTCTCTCTCTCCCTCCACTTGTCTTTTTCCTCCTCTCTCATTTTCCCCACTCTCTCTCTTTTTCATCTGTCTCTCTTTTCCACTTCTGTGTCTCTTTTCTGCCTCAGTGTTTCTTTTCTTCCTTTCCGTGTCTCTTCTCCCCCACTCACTGACTCTTTTCTCGCTCTCTCAGTTCCCTCTCTTTACTTCCGTCTTTCTCCATTTTCCCCTCTCTATTCCCCCTCTCTCTATTGGTGTTTCACGACTTTCCCTCTCTTTCTCTATTTCCCCCCTCTCTCTATTTTCCCTCTAGCTGGTACCCGGCGCGATGCTGCCGCAGAAGAAATACTAGAGAAAATATACCTCTCCCCCTCTCTTTGCCCCTCACTCTTTTTTTCTCCTCTCTCGTTCCCCTCTGTCTTTTAATCCTCTCTCATTTTTATCACTATCTCCCTTTTCCATCTGTCTCTCTTTTTCCATCTGTGTCTTTTCCCCCTCTGTGTCTGCTTTTTCCCTCTGTGCCTCTTTTCTCCCTCTCTGTGCCTCTTTCCCCCTCTCTGTGCCTCTTTTCTCCCTTCTCTGTGTATTTTCTTCCTCTCTGTGTCTTTTCTCCCTCTGTGTCACTTTTCTCCCTCTGTGTCACTTTTCTCCCTCTGTGTCTCTTTTCTCCCTCTGTGTCTCTTTTCTCCCTCTGTGTCTCTTCTTCCCCTCTGTGTCTCTCCTTGCCTCACTCTCTGAATCTTTTCCCGCTTTCTCATTTTCCCCTTTCTCTCTCTATTTTCTCTTCTCTCCATTTTCCCCTCTATTTCTCCCTCTCTCTTTTCCGTCTTTCTCCATTTCCCCCTCTATTCCCTCCTCTCTTTTTCCCTCTCTCTATCCAACAAAACAGACATAATTAAAATTGGTTCAGTTGTTCTTGAGTTATAAGTGGTGTAACTAACACAACTCTGTTTTATATATATAGATAGATGAGGGAAATAATCGTGTAGCAACGGTAGTGACCGCGCATTCCATACTGGAAGTGAGAATTTTGAAGTAATTGGTTAGAGAATGCAGACTTGTGTATGGCATGTGTTCACGCAGTTCACCGTCAGAAATAATTTTATGCACCATTAACATTATTGCTGAATAACAGATATATTCTTCCACTGGTATTTTCATAGTAGCTTAGTACTAGTTGTGGAAGGTACTGGAAGTTATGCATCTTCCTGAGGGGAGAGCATCACCGATTTTGTAAAGAATCTTATTACGTTAATAGAATGCACGTCCAGTTACTGTTCTTTCAAGGGAACATTTTAGGATGTTAATGGGGCATCCAACTCAAGTTAGAAAGCAATGAGAGTTATTCATAAATAATTAAAAGGGTTACAAATTTCTGTTATAAAATTATCTGTCCAGAACTGAGAAGAACATTTTAGGATGATATTGTTACATCCTAATCAGGTCAGAAATCAGAGTCATTCATAAATAATTAAAGTGTTAGAAAATTATATTTGCTATGGACAGTTGAAAAATTTAAGTGAACTTAAATGTCTCCAAATAGATGTTGGAACAAATGATAATTTTTTATAGTTTTTCAAGAAACGTCTTTGAATATTCTGTGTCCTCAAAAACTATATTTATTCACTTCAATAGAATACAAGAGGTTATTTTGTAATTTCATTTCTATAGTTTTTCCAAGAAACGTCTTTGAATATTCTGTGTTTTCAAAAACTATATGTATTCATTTTAATTGAATAAAAGATATTCTTTAGTAATTTCAGAGAATTACATGCCAGAAATTATATATGAATGTTGGTGCAGTGTATGTTGAGGAACTGCAATTTTCGTAAACAGAAAGTACTACGACACTGTCATGCGACATGCATGTGCCCTTCTGGAAGTGACAGTTATGGGCACTCATTCCCATCAGGGATTCCATTCATCCAATTTCTTTAATTTCAATTTATTTAGCCACGGAATTCTAATATTGTGATTCTAAGGTTGGCAAAACATGGATTTAGTTCATGTTGATTATGCAGTTGATTTTCCCTTCTCATGGTTTTTAAAAATATTGTTAAGGTTTTTTGTTTCTTTTAGGTGTCAATGTTATTGTCATTCTGTAATTTGTGTATTGCTTTCAACGCTCATCTAATTATGTTGTTCTGTGGTCACGACTTTGTTGATTTTTTTACGAAATCTTCGGAAAGAGCCACGATCACACGAAAATCCCCACACAACCGATGAGAGGGCGGTTACAATATTAATATTCAAAAAAACATTCGACTTCAATACATCGATGCTACGAAATTTTGATACGATTTAACTGTTATTTAACGTTATGCTATAACTGATATTTTTATTTATTTAAAAACATCGATATTACGAAAATATCGGCATTGATGAGGCAATGAGACAATGGGCAGGAAATTCTCTTGGCCGCAACAGGTTTACGAGTCACAGTGGAGTTAAGTAGTGAAGGTCTTTACTCTAGTTGAAGTTACCATAGAGGCCTTGCATGTTAAATACAGTGGACTTTAATGATAGCACGAAGTGCCAGTTATTAACCGTGATCACGTTCTCATGTACAAACTTTAGACGCTTCCTCTATCTGATAGGATTCTGTGGATGGTGGGCATTGCCGTTGGCTTTGTAGTCTGCACAATCCTCGCGTCCAACGCATGGAGGGCATGGAAGGAGTCCCCGGTCATCGTCACCATGGGAGAGAGTCAACATCCAATATGGGAGGTGCCATTTCCTGCAGTAACAATTTGCCCTTACTCTCGGATTCACTTCGCCAAACTCAACATCACAGAATATGTGTTGAAGTACGAGTCCTTAAACGATGCGCAGTAAGTTTATTTGCCTCAGTAATTTTATTCTAGTTTATTACGTTTTCTCAACTCATTAGTAGTTCACAACGTTAATAAAATTGACTTGGAAAACTACGAACATTTCTAAAATGTTTTAAATTACATAAATACTTCTAAAATACACGGTTGTTTTAATTGTTTTCAAACAAAAATATATTATAAAATTGCACGTTAGTGAAGGATCGAGAGAATGAGAATGATGGAACCATCGTCACATCTTGTGCATGTTGTAATTCGTTATTTTATGTTTTTCTTTACTGTGCATCCGCAACTGCATGAGTTCAGAGGACCATCCAATTCCCAGGAATTGCGGTCGCTGATTTTAGCCCAATCATTCTTAATTTTATTTCATTTTAGAATGGCACATATTAAAATAATTTGACCTAAATTGAGATTTAAATTAAACGATTTAAATAATAATTGTTCAACCCAACAAAATTGTTTAAAAATTAATTTCAAATTACGTATTTTTAATTTCTAGTTACCACTTACGCAGTAGAGAGAAAGTTGTGAAATGCCGCGAGGAAAATGGAAAATTTTCGGCAGAAAAACTCTTATTACAGGGCCCCAGTAACAAAAAAGTGGATAATCCAAATTTAGAAAAAAAAATCTCTAACACATGGTGTAGCCTGAATCCATGTTTTAGGGATCCTTGATAGCAAAAATTTGATTCAGGGCCAAACGTCAGAACGTCTGTCTTTCCGCCCGTCTGTGAACAATGCTTGCGGTTAAACCGTTCATTCGATTTTCTCCAAAATTAATATTCCCCAATTGATCTGGCTTATGTCACGGCCCCTTGAATTTGAAATCGATATATTAATTTTGAGGGGTACTGTACATGAAGTCCCTGGGACATTGTCAATATTTTCAAAAAAATGGCTCCACCGTTTTTTATTAACTTTTGTTGTTGAATAGTGCAGATCTCATGTTCATTAAAAACCCTGGTTTTTGGAAAATTGCACAACTTAAAAATTTTTTCGGCGTCTTTCTACAACTACAATTGGGAAGATTCATTTTTTCCTTTACGAAATATGTTCATCAAAAATAGATCTTCAAATAAGGCCACGTTAAATTTTTCGAAAATAGGAGTATTTGTTGTGTAATTTGGCGTCAAACATTTAAAATCACACATCAACGTAATTTGAGATGTGCTTGGAAGCAGTTGGATGCTAGGTAAGTTAGAATTTGTATATTATTTCGTATTTCTTTTATTGTTTCTTACATTCGAGCATTTGTGATACGTTTACACATTAATCTTTTAGGATTTATTTAAAATCTATTTGATAATCCATATTTTTTGTCCGTGTTGCGAGGAATTCATGAGCATTCTTAATGTATTGACCTATTTTCTTTCATGCATCCCGCTATCCTTAATTGAAATTATCCCAAATAGGTTTTGTCTCTTAAAAATACGATTTAAATGTAAGCTTTCGCGGAGTGAGTGTCCACTTGCGTGCGAAATGTATTTAACCCTGAGGAGGGTCGCAGCATGACGGCCAAAACGTTGGTATCTGTGCCTAGACCGCGGCATCTCCCGGACAGCCAAGATAATGGTGCAAGTCTTATTTTCATTTTTAACCCAGAAGTTTTCGACATCCTCGTACAACTGCAGTATCGAAATAAAGATATTTTTCTTCAAAGGAAACTTGTTTTGCACAATTGTTATGTCTTTGATCACTGACATATTCATATTGTTAAAAAAATAGTAGTTTTTGCAAGTTTGAGCGAATTACGGAAATATTAAAATTTTTGTTTGGATAAAGCTAAATACACTAAATAACATGACATAATCTCGTTTTTATATATTGTTTTAATTTTACAAAAATTACACAAATGTAATTGTTTTTAAATACCACTAACATAGATAATATTTACATTATAGACGTTTTTATCATAAGTACATTTGTGAATTTTCTCAAAAAATCAAAATTTTTCTCTGAAAAATGTGCTTAAAATAGTGTATATTTAGAAACGCTCAAATGACATGATTTTCAGAAAGGCTTCAAATCTTTTTATGAAAATTTGCATGCAGAACCAGAATTTGCTCTTCCACAATATTCTTAAAATGATGTTCTCTTTTCATTTTACCTTCAGTGTCCGTGAAATTGAGAAAATGTTTCAAAAATTTACGTGTTTTTGATAAGATACTATTTCCTCAATAAAAATGTTACATGAAAGTATACTAAGCCATTGTATTAATTGATACGTTCTGTAAATTTGGCATTGTGTAAGTTTTTTGTTAAAAGTTAACTTTCAGAAAATCATGTATTATTGATAGCGATATTGACAAATTTTATTGCTGAAGTAACTTTTCATTGTTGTTAAGGAACCAAATAAAACCAAAGATTTTCGAACCATACAGGCAACCCTGGCTTTTCAAAACACAGTACAAGTGTTTCCAGGAGTAACGGTGTAAATTCTTTCCAACAGGAAACAAGTACTAGCAGATTGCACCTATTCATTGCATCAATCCATTACCATCTTTAGAACCAAAACGACCTAGTATAGCTATTGACTTCCTAGAGGAGGTAAGTAGGATGGTTACGAATATATCTTTTGCCTAATGCAAAAAGGATCAATGTCAGTTTTTAGTGATTTTCAGTTTGTATGGTCATTGTCTGTCTTACCCTTCTTCCAGTGCAAGAAAGGGCAAACTCAAAAGTCGACCCTATCTCCCGATTTCACTCTCGATCTTTACATTGGCCAACGATTGTTTGATTATTTCGATAGTGTAAGAAGGGCCAATGTGGACCATGATGAAAAGATACACTTAAGTCCGAAACTATTGTCGTTACTTATGTAACTATTTATTTAATGAAAATTAAATAAACAATAGATAAAACTTCAGACATATGAGTTTTGTATGTATGTGTGGGGTCATCTATAAATTATGTAACGCTAAAGGGGGACGGAGGGGGTCTAAGGCAACGTGACACTGCGTTACACTGAGACAGGGAAGTGCGTTACAAGGGAGAGGGGGGTTGAAAATACTCGAAATTTGAGTTACGTAATTTATGGATGGCTCCTATGTACTTGACGCGACAGCCCGTGAATGGGCTCAGGTCTACCGGCGATGTCCCTTCCTCGCGGCCATGGGGGTACGTATGGTTAGCACGTAGACATCCCCACGCCGTATTCCGGTTTCTCAACCTGACCAGTGAATTTTCCCATCGTCACATAGCAACATACACTGAGACATTGCAAGGAAAACGCAGACTATGCCTCAAGCGGGCATCGAACCCGGGGCCGCGTAGTGGAAAGCGAGCACGATAACCAAAAGCTACCTGCGGAGCTTATTATCACTTTTAACCCTTAAAACATTAAATAAAAGAGAAACATAATACTCTAATTCAGCCCTTCACATATCCAAGTGGGGCTTAGGGGTCATCCACAAATTACGTAATGCTAAAGGGGGAGGGAGGGGTCTGAGGCAGCGTTCCGCTGTGTTACATAGAGATAGAAATGTGCGTTACAAGAGGGAGAGGTATTGAAAATTCTCGAAATTTGCGTTACGTAAGTTATGGACGGCACCTTATATCAGGTCTAAGAACTTCGAAATTTCGGAATTGACAAAATGGGCCAATCTCATAAAAACATTTTAAAAATTAAATTTTAATACAACAGTATGGACCAAATTAAAAGTAACATCAAGTTTTAAAACCATTACCATCCCAGAACTAGTGAAATATACTGAAGTTGTAACTTAGATGCCATATTCTGCCAAAAGAGAAACCTGCTCATAAACATTGAACTCATTTATAAAACATTGAATATTGACATTGGTCGTTCTTGCACCAAACCACAAAATTTTTTGGGGGGACGAGGGGAACGTCCGCCCATTTACATCGCATGCAGAATTTTCAAATAAATGTGTAATCATCTATTAATTTTTCTGATGTCACGTCCCCTTGAATTTCAAACCTATATTTTCAATTTTGGGTGTCAGTTCTTTACCCGACGTCTTTAGGCCATTGTCAAAATTTTCCCAAAAAAGACCCAACTTTTATTTTCTTGTGTTCGTACGTATATACGGATTATATAGAGAGAGTTTATACGTAGTATAGGGAAAGTTATGTAATGCTGCGCGAAAAAACGGCGAATTTTCGGCAGAAAAAAATTCATTGGCGGGCCCGAACGAAAAAATGGATAAATTCAGTTGCTAAATTATGAAAAAATATTCCGTAACACGTGGTGCAGTCAAAATTCCTGTTTTGTGGGTGCTTGACACCCAAAAACCAATTGAAAGCAAGACGTCTGTCCACCTGTCTGTCTGTCTGTGAACAACGCTAGCAACTAAACCGTTCAGCTGATTTGCTCCAAAATTGATATTCCCCGATCGATCTGACTGATCTCGCAGGCCCTCTTGGATTTAAAACCGATAGTTTAATTTGGGGGATACTTCACATGAAGCGCCTGGGAAATTTTCAAAATTTTCAAAAATTGGCGCCAACAATTTTCAATAAATTTTGTTGTAGGATAGTCTCCAAGATCATTTAAGAGAATGGCAGCAGGTCTACTCTGATTTTTCGAAAACTGCAAAAACTCAATTTTTTTGGCATCCTACAACTAGTTCTCAAGATTCAATTTTTTTCTTAATGAAATGTGATCATAAAAACAGGTCTTCAAATAAAATTATGTTCAATTTTTCAAAAACATGAGCATTTTTTGTGAAATTTTGTGCTAGGCATTTTTTTATTTTCTTTAACCCATTTTTTCTTAAAAATCGCACAACACTTTTTTGATTAAATTGGGACCTGAGATAGCATAAAGGAAGCTTAAGAGAATGGTGCAGGTTTCATGTTCGTTGAAATGACTAATTTTGCAAAACTTTAAAAAAATGGCATCTTCCTATAACTACAATTGTGAAGATATCATTTATTTTCTCAATGAAATGTGCTCATTAAAACCAGATCTTCAGATAAGTTCAGGTTGAATTGTTTGAAAATATGAGTAGTTTTTTCTACAGTTTCGTGACAAACATAACAGCTTCTACAAATTTACTGCGATTCAGACAGCTGGATGCATCGTAAATTAGAATTTGCATTTTTTATATTATTTCTTTGTTCGTTTCCTACATTCAACCTTTTGTTACACATTTACACATTAATTTTTTAGAAATTATTTATTTTCAAATATTTGAAATAAAAATTGCTAGCTCTCAGGGAATGCAACAATGGAATTCCGTTTCGCGCTCGCGAATTTCTGGGAATTACGTGAGATTGTTGTGACTTGATATAGATGTATGAAAAGGAGTTATAATTGACAAACTTATGTTGATATTTGCAAGAAAGTATTTAGTTTTCACACCAAATGCTGTACCATTTGTAATGAGTAGAGGTTTTTTTGCATGGTTTTAGAATGCTCTTCTCTAGTCATGGTCCTATGAAATGCATTTCTATATTGCCCGGGGTATCAGGTTTCTTTTCCCAATACAAGTTTACAAAACTCTTGTATTATATTTTATGCAGTTGTAGAATTCACATAGGTTTGACAACACTGCAATAGAAAAAGTGAGTTTTTCGCTTCTTGGTTGAATCGTACGTTTTCAAATAATATCTAAGTTGTTAGTGCATTATTTAAATAATACGTAGCTGTTTCTGACAACGCGGGAAAGTATGTGCCGTTGCCGGTACCACTAGTTTTTTCTACAATAAAGCAGAGTATGCTTACAAAATTATCACAGGTGTGATTTTCATGAAAACCTCTGAATTTTCAAAATTTGACTAATTTTATTTTTTTTGGTCCCCTCATGCTACGAGTAGACGAGTACATTACAGGCGATGTATTTTTTGGAATGAAATTTGTTATTCAAACATATGTATGTAATGTACTTTTATTTAAAAATGAGCATTTTGCATTTTTGAATAAAAGTACAAAATCTTCCAGTCTCTCAAAAGCTTAACATTGTGCTTGACTAAAACCCGAATGCTGTCCTCCCTGACCTCTGACATTGCACTACAGTACCATTCATGTCGAGAGACTAGACGGGGCTTCGATGATGTCCCGAACAGTGCGGTGCCCGCTGGTGAGAGATCCCTGCTAGTGTGAAAAAACCCTACCCAACGTGCAGATCAGCACCACATCTCATCGCACACAAATCGCCAATCAATCAATCAACCGTCTCCCTGTCGCTCTATGCCGGGCACTCGTTGAAACAAATGCCGTATATCGCAGTAAAAAAAGCATTGGTAAAAAATAAGCATTTTGCTAAGCGAGGAAACTGAACTAAATAAATAAGTAAGAAGATTTTTACAATTTTAGTAATTCCTCAATGTTTTTTCTCGATATATTACATTAATGTGCTGAGAAAGTCCCATTATGTTTCTCAGAGATAAATTTATTTCCTCCCCTCCTCCATAAATAAATTTGTCTACTTCTCTATAATGTTAATCAGTTTATTACTTAATGATAATTAATTTAATTACAATATATTTGATTTTTAAAATAATTGAAAATACTTTGACATAGAGTATAACTTTGTATTTTTTTCTAACGTAGATCGCCTTACCTGTTGACAATGTGATAACAAAAGTAATGTTCAACGAGAAAACAAAAAGTATCCATGTATTTCAACCGCTACTAACCGAAGCTGGTCTCTGCCGTACATTTAATATGCTACCAAATGAAGTTTTATTTACTAACAATACGTGAGTATCTTTCCCACATTTTTTGGAAATATTTCTATTAGATCTTTTATAATAGTTACGGAATAATTTTCGTTAAATACTTGTCCTATGCAAGTGTATGAATTTGAATAGAAATTAGTTGGAATACGAAAGTTTTAATTTAATCGAATAGTTTTAATTTTCACGTTCAGAATTTGCGTTAAGAATTTCCTTTTGCGCATTCTGTTTATTAATGATTTCTGACTAATGCATTCCTATAATTTGACTTTCTAGCATAAACTACGTAATAAGGGTTAATGCTGCAGGGAAAAGTGCAATTATTCGACAGAAGAACAGTTTTGTGGGTCCCTGATCTTACAAATATGAACTTTTGTTGCGACTACGTAGTATCCTGTACTTTTTTAGTCATAATCAATTGCTTCGAAGTCCTAGATACAGAAAAAGTTTTTTCTCACAGTGCCTATATTTTTTCAACCGTCTGCCAGCCAGATCGTGTGTCTGTTCGTTTGTAACAACAGTAGCTACTAAATCGTACCTAGTATTGTCATCCACTCATCCACCTGGATATTCCCCTATAGATCTTCATTTTACTTCCCTCAAATCTGAAATGGATCGTTTAATTTGAGGAGACACTTTACATTAAGCCCCTAGTACATTTTATAAATTTCTCAGAAGCGTTTCTAATTTTCATAATCTTTGATATTTTCAAACGCAGGATAAAGATTTGGATCTTAAAACATGATGATAATGATATAAATAAGTTAATAGGAATTGCATTAAAACTGTGTAAATTAACTGTTGACTGTGTCTATGTAAAAAACTGTTGACTGTGTAAATTAAGTTTGAATTTATTTACGGAGTTATATATTTTTCTACAGAAATTGCTATTGCTTTAATATCTGTACATTTTCACTTATTGTTATTTTTTAAAGCTAGTTTTTTTGTTTGTTCACAAAAACTTAGATAGTAAATTTGCAAAAAACATTCAAAAACACTTCACACACAAAAAATACTAATAAGTAGAAGTAGACAGATGATAAATTATAAACTCAGTATTGCTAACCATCACAACTGGTTATCGATGGTTAGTAATTCCAAGAAAATTCAATGTACAAGAAGAAAATCTGGTTCGGCGTTGGCTTGATCCAGGAGCTCCTGACAAATGTCCTCACGTGTTTGTCTTTGTTCAGCAGTCAGCACTCACGGGCCGAATTTTGTCGCGACGCGCGACATGCCCAAAATTTCTGTCAAAAGGTTTTGACAGAATCCAAAACTAATGTTCATTTCATCGGCTATCTCCCAAACAGTTAAAAAGGGATTTTCCCACACCAAATCGCTGACCAATATGACGTGGTTGGGGTCTGTCGATGTGGAAGACCGCCCCGTTCGCAAATCTTCATCTGTCGAGGTTCTGCCCGATTTAAGCGACTATACCACTCAAAAAAACTGGCTTTGACTCATAGCTTCATTCCCAAAGGCTTGTTGAATCATTCCAAAGGTTTCCGTAGCAATTTTGCCAAGTTTTAAACAAAATTTTACGCACACACACTGTTCCTCCAACTCCTTCATTCTTGCCGTTGTACGAGGTGACGAACAGGTTCACGCAACTACCGCAGTTGCTGCTTAACGGCTCAACCTACACAAACGCGACAGCTGCCGTTTTACTTGTCAAATGTGTCCCTGGATGCCGCAATCTTCCTCGTTTAGATTCGCTGAACGGTTTGCGCGCAATAAAATCAGTCCGGTCTTTTATTGATCACACCTTGTATATTATCTCTGTAAAACAAGATGGAATAAAAATTATTATTATTATTATTATTATTATAGGCGAATTGCCCCTATAGATAGAAGACGCTAAGCAAAAGACTCAATTAATTTTTCTTTCTGTTCTTCTTATTTTTACAATAGGCTTTCTTTCATTCCGAGAAATCTTGCTTACGTTCATCAGACCATTTTTGGTCTGTTTTGTTTTTTGTTCCGGTTGCTCTGGTGCAACTTCCCACTTGTCAACTTTGTTTCTGAAGGTGTCTCTCTCAACTATGTCATCTGATCTTAGGTCTTTCCGAATTTTATAGCTTTTCTCAGGTCTTTCCGAATTTCGTTCAGCCAAGGTGTTGTGTTCTTAAGTGAGGTAACATAATATAATATCTTTTTGTCAATCGGTTTTCTGGTAATCTGTTAATATGGTCAAAGAATTTCATTCTCCTTTTTCTAATGTCAATATCTATGTTTGAAAACGTTTCTACTGTTTTGACTGATTGTAGCCTGTAACCGTCTTCTGTATGTCTTGCTCTTAGAATTTTCCTAACTATTTTTCTCTCTTCTTTTTTGAATTCTTCAAGTTCGTGTTTTTTGTCAAGAGCCAATTCGCTTGCATACGGACTGTTGGTTTTATGACTGTGTTGTAGTGTCGAATTTTGGTTTGTCTTGACGTGGATTTTTTGTTGTAGATGTTTTGAATTAGTCCTAATGCTTTCTCCACTTTTTGGAGGCGATTTTGCTGTGAGATGTTTTTCAAGCCCTGCAGGTTCGATGAATTCTCCGAGGTACTTAAAGTAAGCTGCCCTTTTGATTTTACCGTACTTCGTCTTCAGATTTGCGATTTCTGTCTTTGAATATATTAATTCAGTTTTCTCGAATGAAATTTCTAACCCTACTTTTTCAGCACATTCTTTAAGTATTTCGAGCTGTTTAATGGCTGTCCCCTCATCTTCTGGTAATATCGCCAGATTGTCTGCTAATGCGAGTCATGGTATGTAGAGATTGTTTTCGGAAAGCCAAGTGAAATTGGCTTCCAAAATCCTTACTTCTTGAGTTCTCTTTCCCGTTATTCCATAACCTTATCTAGAACCATATTGAACAGAAGAGGAGAGAGCCCATCACCTTGTCGTACACCCGTTTGAATTTCGAAGGGTTCTGAGATGTCTCCCATGAATTTTACTTTGGATTTCGTGCAAATTAGTGTCTCTTTTATACGTTCTCGTATTTTGGGATCTAATCCCCTTTCTTCTAAAATATGGAATAATGAGGGCCTGTCTATTGAGTCGTATGACATTCTACAAATCAACAAATGTGCATACTAGGGGTTTTTGCCTAAGTGCTAGAATTTTGACTATGATTTTGAGGTTGAAAATTTGTTCTGAGCACGACCTGTTTGGTCTGAATCCTCCTTGATATTTTGGCAATTTGTGTTCTAATTGTTCTTGTGTTCTCTTCAAGGGACAATTATTATTAAAAGTTATTATTATTATTATAATTATTATTATTATTAATCTAATAGAGAAAATTGCGCATATAAAAATACTGTAAAATTTTTAATAAAACTTTCAAAATTTCAAAAATTTAGAGAAGTTTAATTTTTTAAGTCATCAGTCTACTATATTATTGATGATCAGATTTTTTGTTAATTAAATCTTTTCTTGACATTAGATCTTTAGGTAATGACTCAATTTGACAATATACGTGGGTATCTAGTGACTGATGTAGATGCTAGTTTTATTCTCCGCCAGACGGTCGGAGAAACATACTAATATACACACACTTTTGAATGAAATGGGGGCCAAACGTAATCGGGAGATCATCGGGGACCAAACATTATCAGGAACCCCCAAACCGTGTATTTACGACAAAATTTCAATATCGATATTCTGCAGTTTTACATATCTGTCCCTTTGTACATGTTCCACATCCGCTCTGGTAAAAAGTAAAAATAGACAAGGTGTGTACTGTTTCAAGGTGTTTGACAGAGAGATATGCATACAATGGTCGAAATATTAAAGGTACATAATTTGTAAATTATATTATTTCAGTTTCAAAAGAGGGCACAAGTAACAAAGATAATAATAAGATAATTATAATAAGATAATTCAAGGAAAACGAGTCATAAATATGCTAAATTCAATTCTGTGTAACTCCCAGTTATCAAAGAAAACAAAGAAAAATATATACATTACCATAATAGAGAGCATTGTTACATATGGCTCAAAAGTATGGGAACTAACCCCAAAAAACAAAAAGAGATTATTGACGATTCAAATGGACTTTCTGAGACGAAGTTGCAGAATATCTCGTTTACACCACATACGTAATGATGAAATAAAGGATAAAATGGAAATTAAAAAGGATATAATAGATACTGTAGAACGAAAACAGCTTCAATGGTACGGACATCTGCTGAGAATGCCAGAAGAGAGGTGGCCAAAACAAGTATATAAATGGATACCACCATATAGAAGACGGAGGGGCAGACCATCAACCCCATGGAAACAAGGAATACTGACTGCGATGGCGACAAGAAATTTGACAGACGAAGATGTAATGGATAGAAAAGGCTGGGAAAGAGAAACCGAGAAACATCGCCAGATGTAAACCACTCGGAGATTATATATATATATATATATATATATATATATATATATATATATATATATATAAAATTTCATATAACTAACAAAAATTACGAGAAAATTCTAAGCAGAATCACCAGCTTTATTTTGAATTGTTATTTGCTTAGCGAGTACTTTCTTCGACTTCGTCTTCCTCCCTATTCTTTTACTTTTTCTATCAACATCTACTTCTCTTTCTTCATCTGCTCACTTTTCTATTCGGCGTCCCATAATTCGCATACCAATGGGGAGAGTCTACAACGGGATCCAACGTGTTTTTTTTCCTCTTAGTTTGAGAATGGAGTAACCTTTTCATCGTTTAGGACTTTTATTATTAGAACCATTCGGATCCTTTGAACTTTGAGCGCTTATCGGATATATACAAAATAATTCGAAACCGTCGCCACGAGCAACCGCTTCGTGGAAACCTCAGCGCGAAAAACCGCGGATTTTCGGCAGAAAACTCTTCGGACCCTGATAACGAAAAAGTGCTTACACTGTGAAGCATGACAACGGCAGAGATGCTGCGAAAAGGAAGCGCCGTCGCAAAACGCTAAGTGGATTACATATGAAAACGATTGACACGGGACAGGGAATCATGGCGCTAAGTTAATATTAATAACTGATATGCCACTTCTATTGAAATAAATTAATAAATCTTATTCCATAGGTTCCATTCGTCTAGGAGCTACCTAGACTATAGAGGCGTGGACATACAATGGATTATGGGTAAAGGATACTCATCATCGGCGAGAAGCAATGCATACCCTTTTCGAACCCTACAATCAGGCAGGTCAGGAGGATTTTCAATTGTTCTGCAGGCTAATTCTTGGGACATGGAATATTTATGCAGTGGTTCCTTCGAAGGATTTCAGGTACGTTAAATACCCCGGGTGGTTTTTTTATCGTTCGCCGAAGATTCCGGCCGCGTCGCCCGGGCAGTCGAGGGCTCATTCGCCCGGCAAACCGCTGACTCAACTCCCGTGCTATACGAGACCTACCGCTGCGGCGCTTAACGTACTTTAAAGAAGATGCTGAAAGTGGTGTCCTTCGACTCGAATGCATTCTTGGCACCTCCGAAACAAATCATGATTTGCCCTTCGAAGTAAGTCTCGAGGACTTGTTGCGATTTTCTCTTCAATAGAACTTCACGAACAATCACTTCACGACATAAAGATCGGAGTGTGGTGTGCGGTGAGTTCCACAAGAAATATTTTTCTAGAATTATTCACTATTTTTTTCAACACCACCGTTACTGCTGACGTGTACATACATCAAATATTGGCATTATTCTTCCAACAATTGACACCAGAAGAAAGGCACTATGGTTACTTTCAACAGGATTCGGCAACTGCTCACACTGCTGTTCGATCCATGAACTTTTAAATAATGTTTATTGTGACGATCGTATAATTATAATATGACCTCCTAGATCACCTGATCTATCTCCTTGTGATTTTTTCCTGTGGGAGTACTTGAAAGATCAGGTGTATGCAGAAAACCTGCTTTCGGAGGAAGAGCTCCGGCGCTCTATTGAAGAGAAAATCGCAGCAATTCCTCGAGACTTACTTCAAAGGGAAAATCAGAATGTGTTTCGGAGGAGCCAAGAATGCATTCGAGTCGAAGGACACCACTTTCAGCATCTTCTTTAAAGTACGTTAAGCGGCGCAGCGGTAGTTCCCGTATAGCACGGGAGTTGAGTCAGCGGTTTGCCGGGCGAATGAGCCCTCGACTGCCCGGGCGACGCGGCCGGAATCTTCGGCGAACGATAAAAAAAACACTCTGTATTACTCAATTACTGAGGCGGTTAGAAGCGGAGTTGGTCAGCCCTCATTTTATGGGGCTATGTCCCGCCTTCCTCCTGACATACAGTGGCTCAAAGAATGTTCTAATAGTAGCAATTAGAAGCCAGCACTTGGTAAGTCAGGGCCGTGTGAGAGACCCGCCCATCAGCTGGTCACGAAGTGATCTGTACCACATTATCTCAGTTTGTCCTCACTGCTGGGATAGCCCATTCTGTTTCTAACTGCCTTCAATATTTTGAAATTAATTAAGTATAATTTAAATATTTTAAAAAATGTTTCCTTGCTCAATGCGTATTGGGTTTCATTTTTACAAGAATAGGAATTTTTCACTTTTCAAAAATGTATTATTTAAAATGTTTAATCGTCTGTGTAACGTTATATCTAAATATACATAATAAAAGTAGCAGAAAATAACAATTTCATCATGTGGCTAAAAATATGTTTTTAATCATAGCGCATTTTGGCGCCACCGCGTCAATTCCCACGTGTGGAAGTAATATTGTTGAGTGTTATTGTTTGAAGTTTTTGGAGGAATTTCGTGATTAACGCTTCATGTCTCCTAGCATCAGGAAGCATATATCTTCAAGCATCCTGCCTCGAAAATCTTCAAACCCAAACAACAGTAAAGAGGAATAAAATGGGTAGCAGTAATAGCGGAACAGTGAATTTTTATTAAACCCTCTTGAATTTCGAAAACTGTAAAAGGTTTTTTTTCTGAACCAGAATGACACTTTGAAAATTGAAGCTAGATATTTGCTTCTTGATAAAATCGTTTCTTCAATATGAGAACACTTAAGTTACTTTAATTACGATTTTTTTCAATTATTAGACGTTTTCGAATAACTTTGAGTTAACTCGTGAGAATTCTATTAGATTCCAGAGTTACTGGTGTATTAAAAGCAGTTATATCCGGACGGTACAATAGCAGGCATGTGGTTAAGGTGTCCAATTCAGAAACAGAAGCTTTGAGGTGCATATGCACGCCAGTGAAATATCTGCTTTTTGTTAGTTTTTGAAGGACGAAGTGGAATACATTAAATGACATAAAGCCTTTTAAATTTGAATTTTCTGAATACGTATTTTTTTAGAACTGCTCGCTTTTAGAGTATATCGGTTTGTTAGTAATTTTTCAAATGGTGACTTGGCCCCTGCACACGAGCGTTGCGATGATGCGTGTTAAGTAACGCGCGTGGTAGAATAACACTGCATCATATGCGAAGCGGCACACGATCGCTTTGGTCGTTCCTCATAAGGTACAGTATTAACCTACGATGCGCGTTCCTTATTGCGTGTCAACGAAACGCTCAGGTGACACAGACCTAAGACGTTGCAACATCGTAATATATTTTAACTGCAACAAATAATACGAGAGTATACGCCGTTCTGAAACATCACTAGCTCCTGTCACAAATTAATAAAGAAATTTATTTTAAATACATTATTTTCTTCGTAAAAATTCCTGTCGAGAAAATGACGGATATTCAACCTCGATCTACCTTACGTTATTACGTGAAGTATCTCGCAGCCACCATTAACGTAATTCACAAAAAATATTATTTAACTTTTGATGAAGAAAAGTAGCCGATAATTCTTTCGGTGTCATCTCGTCTGGATGAGTATACCGTGCTGGTGTTGTCAACTTCTCCCGCTTTTCTTGGGTGGAAAAAACTGTTATAATTGTTTTATACCTTATGTTGCAAGATTTTGGTCGATACCTTGGGTGGAGCTGAGATCATTGGGCTACACCTCTATTAGCCTTAATGATGTCCTCATTATTCTGAACGTCTACAGCCTCATTCACTTTGCTTCTTTATCTCTACCAGCACCCAATTCAATTGCTGCTTGAAATGTCTAAGCGAAAGCTATTATAGTGAACTTAGATTTGTTGGTGGTTTTAATATTATCCCGAGATTCCACAACATTAAAAACGTTCGTCTGTCTACCTTGCCTATCATGGAGGATGTGAGCTGGGGTATACCTGATCACATTGCTTCCCCTTTGGGGCAAATTGTGGAATAGGGACATATACAATAAAAAGGTCAGCTCCAATAGTGTGCTCGAAAAATTCAGATGAACCCTCTATCACAACATTGACAGATTGATTATTTGTTTCTGGGCGCGTCACATGCTCTGATCATTAGTCCTCTAGATATTGTGCATGCTACATCCCGAACGAAAGCGCTATTTGTCCCAACACGTAAGTGAGATCCGGGGCCAACCTAGTTTGCTGGTGGTTTCGTTGCCCTGGTATCCCCTCCAACGGGATACCGCCCACCTGAGGCACGGTCAAATTTGTCGACTAGTCTTCCGACATGTGTGGTAGTGTAGTGTATATGTGTGTGTTAGTAAGGTTGAGGACTGATCACGAAATATAACGGAAAGATCACACGCGGTCCTTGATCTGTTTGTTAGGGTACTGCTTCAAATTCGCCTGGCGGAGAATCCACGGAAAATTGCCGATCGGCGCAGTGGGTCCTGTAATTCTCCTCGACTGAACTCGACCTATTTATCTGGCTAGTGTCAAAAATCCTGCCACCGTCGGGACTCGAACTCTAGAATCTTCCAAGTCAGAGACACTTCAGTTGCAACATCCGTTCCCTGAGCCATCTCAGTCGGTGCATACCACAGGGGTGGCCAAGATGCGCGATTCATGCAGCGTCACAGGCTGAAAACCTGTCTGATGAGTCCTGAACTAGGACGAAACGCTTTTTGCAACCGTAACTGCTCATCCTTTGCGCCTCTGCACGCACACTTTTGCGGTAGGTGGATACGGCACCACGCCGCCATACCCTTTTTCTCGAATGAGAGAAGATGAAAGCAGTTGAAATTAATACCCCTCCTCTACATCCACTGGCCGCTGACCGAGTGAATATAGACCAGCAGGCTGACTTCGGGTTAGTTTCGCCTTGTGTTCGACTCTTCAGACGCGGACTTGAACCGCGTGACTGACGTTCTTCACACTTAACGTGTGTGTTGGCGTTGCTACGTAGAACATGCTTTACGGCTAGCTGTCGTTGAGTAGCGTTCTTGCACGAGGTAGTCTCTTCCTCTGTGCAACACCGTCGCTGCCTTGCTTGGTGCAACATCGTTGCAATAACCGTAGCTTGCTTGGCGCATCGGGTGTACGAACTTACAGAGAATATTGTTCATACAGCGCCACAGGCCGAAAGCCTGTCGGATGAGTCCTGAACTATTGCTCCAACAAAATCAAAAAAAACCTTTCACTGCGCATGCTCGAATGTGGCTTCTACAAACATTTCTCCGCCAGCCTGCGCTACTTGTCACAACATAGATCTCTCTTTCTCTCGTGCGTCGGCCAGTAATTCAACACTACGAGTTTGGCATTAACAACTCACTGATGAGTGAGAAGGAGCAGACGAAAGGCAGCTTACATGTTTCTACAGTAGCGGTTTTCCAAACGATCAACATAAAATAAGCTGTCTTGAAGAAGGGTTTCAGTAATAAGACTTGTGATGGACCAACACATTGATGAATCAGTCCTTAGCTTCCTTATCGCCGAGAGGGGAAATCTCAGCTACCGCAGGAAGGGGGAAGCCTCCGAGGCTTCACCCAAGGTACGTCCGCCATGATGCTTTTGTTGTTGTTTTTTTTTGCGGGCGGTACAGCTATAGCAAGGCAGCGACGGTGTTGCCCAGAGGAAGAGACTACCTCGCACAAGAACGCTACTCAACGACAGCTAGCTGTGAAACGTGTTCTACCAGGGTCCACTCCAAAAGTAATGCACAACAATTTTTTAAACATTCTGTTTATTTTCCATTACTGTGCTATTTTACAGTATATTGATCCGTCTTTGAGGAACAAAAAAAACACCTCTCCACATTATCTCCGTCTATTTCTACTACCTTACGACACCTCTCAAGAAGGGTATGTATACCCGTACGGTAGTAGCCTGGGCCAGAATGTTTGAGCCACTGTTTAGCACCCTTCACACTGGAGTAAGGAAATCACCTGATAGAAACCTTTTTCAGTGGCAGTTCTTTCAATATTCTGTCCACACTCGATTCTCCTATACCCACTTTCGTTGACAATTCTTTCACGGGTACACTTTTCTCAGCCAAAATGAGATTGTGAATGAACTGCACATTGTCAGGATAATGGGAAAGGCGCGGTCTGCCTCCGCGCAGGACATCTTGGATACTTGCTTGCCCTTAATTCACCAGATAATCTGAAATCCCACCGACTTACTCTGTGATTAACAGCATCACCGTCATTTACGTTTTTAACCTCTTGTGAATCTTAGTCACTTTCTTGTTCTCACAGCACGTTTCTACCGACGAACATGTAATGCAGCAGTCATCTTAAACGAGTGGTAAGAGAGCAACACTTGAGGAAACAGGTTGAAATAAATACGAATTCAAGCGAGAAGACTGATGCTACGAAATCTGTACAGAGCAATGACGTAGAAAAGAAAATGAATTTTTAAAAAATCATGTGCATTACTTTCGGAGTGACCTACGTACGCAAAAAGGCGCGCGATGTCTTGGTTGCAGGTGACGCTGCACAACCCGTGGGAGTACCCGCGCACGACCAAGAACTCCTTCTTCGTGCCGCTGGGGCGCCTCATGGAGGTGGCGGTGACTCCCTACACCGTGTTCACGAGCGACGAGTTGCGCCAGCGCTACTCGCCCGCGGAGCGCCAGTGCTACTTCCCCGAGGAGCGACGCCTGCGCTTCTTCAAGCACTACTCGCGCAGCAACTGCGAGTTCGAGTGCCTGGCCAACGTCACCTTCCACATGTGCCAGTGCGTCGCCTTCTACATGCCTCGTGAGTCGCACACGCGAGTGCACGTCACACGGTTGCGGATTTCCGACTGTTTGATTTTTATATATTTACGGCAGGCCAGCGCAGCCTTGTGTACTTACGATTGATAAGTGTTTCCGGGTGTGTTATCGGCTATTTCATTATTCCCGTAAGTGAAGTGCATGGTTTTATCACAGGATCTACGTGACCTTCCCCCTCTTTATAGTGAAGTCCGGCGCCGTCCTACATGTCGGCTTGTGGGGGATTTCCCTAACCACGTACCACCAGCGGGCACCGCCTTAGGCGAGACAAGCTCTAAGTTCCCGAAGTCTCCTGCATGGTAGTGTAGTGCGTGTAAGTGTGTGTGTGTGTGTGTGTGTGTGTTTGTATAAGGGGTGAGAATGGCACAAGGAAGAGAAAGGAATGATCATGCGCGCTGCTTGGCTTCGGGTACTGCCCCGGAATCCGCAACATATTGATCGGAGAAACCACGGAACACAACCGATCGATGCAGCTGCTTGCTAGAATTCACCTCCAGACAGCGGATGAATTTGGACTTATATAGCTAGAGTCGAAAATCCTGCCATTGTCGGGACTCAAACCGTAGGACCTAGCGGTCTGAGTCACGGCAATGACATGAATTTATTCCCTGAGCCACCTAAGCCAGTCCTGCACGTACCAGCACGTACAAGTTGGTGATCCTCAAGGTCGTTGACCAGGGGTTCTTCCTCTCCTCTTCCGCGATCGTCCAAAATGCATGTGCTCGAAGTAGCACTTTCTCTGTCACACACTCGACGCTGAAGAACTCCACGCGGACAGCAACAAAGTTCACATCCGGCAACCCATAGAAAGTGTGGGAGGTGGAGGATGTAGTTTTTGCGGTGGTGACACACGGAGTGGGGGTTGAACTGAGAGGAAGCAACCCATTTAAATAAATTGCCGAGCAACATATTTCGAATTTACAGTAAAGATGGAATAGATGTACGAATCGATGGTAGTTTGAAACTTTTATTCATCATTCAATTATATGTAGTTAAAATATTGGGGAGAGATTCTGAGGATCAAAAAATTTGCGTAGATCTTACTTCTCTCTAACATGTCACACAATTTTACTGTTTTTTTAGTAATAAATGAAATTGTTGGCGCGCTAGGTGAATGGAGCGAAAGGGACAATGACGCAAAGCCCTTGTCACAGAAGAGCGACAACTTACTACACACACGTTGCCCTGGAGCACTTCTTCCCCGGTGAAAATTCTGGAAGAAGGCAATAAACTATACTTCGAATAAAATAGTAAGTCCCTTGAAGATCAGGAGCTGAAAAGCAGAAGGACACGCTGTCATCCAATCGCAAACTTCGTTACGACTTATTCTTTTGATATTAAATCTCCCGATTGATTGACAGCGTCCCCCTCTCTCATCAGCTCGTCATCTTGAAGGATCTTATTGTTTTAATCGAAATATAAATCTGCTTAGGTCCTCGTCCTCTTCCTCTGCCACCCGGTCAAGGAAGAATTTGTGAAGCGGTGGAGCGTTGAAATTGCTGGAGCGTTGACATTGCGCCTGTGCAATACTTCAATCCTCATTCTCCACCAATTCAAAGGATTCTATTTATTTATTTATTTACGTCAAAAACAGTTAAAAACTGCGTGTGACGAGCTATGGGGAGAAGTGAATTTTGTGCACGTTTTCATAATTCTGTGGTCTCTATCCTAAACCATATTCTAGTCGAATTTTGAATACAGAAAAGAGAGATTTTTTTCGAGTTTTGTTGACAAAATATTCGCTCCTATATAATAAAATATATTTTCAAAGGTAAATTAGCTATAAATTCCTGCCCTGAACCCTCATGTTCTTCATGAAAGAATAATACTTTTTGCCGCGATAATATGAAAAACGATAATTTGAATAACTATATTTCCCACTGAAATTCAGAAGACGTGCACAAATAATGAAGTTACATATTGATTCTCCATATTGACAAGAAAATATTGCCCCCTAATTAGTGTGCCTCAGTATATTTGTATTTGTAGTCTAGAGTGTCCGCTGTACATTGTGTTTAATATAATATAGTTTAGTTTTTA
This sequence comes from Acheta domesticus, assembly GCA_031308135.1. Taxonomy (NCBI): domain Eukaryota; kingdom Metazoa; phylum Arthropoda; class Insecta; order Orthoptera; family Gryllidae; genus Acheta; species Acheta domesticus. Next base: position 78,882,926 of record JAHLJT010002406.1, on the reverse strand, counting down.
AAAACAAATCATTGCATTTTAGGAAATGCTATAACAGATGAATCTATGATGTATTATTGTCATCAGAAGTGTCTAATTAATTGTATTTTTGGTTTCAGGAGAAACTGATACATTAATATGCACCGATCGCAACGATAATTGTGTATATAAAGCAGAATGTAAGTTTTTTGTATACGTACTGACTTTTGCTTGTAATCGTAACAGCGGTAGAGTAATAGTAGTAACATTAATAGTACTGAAAGTGATGGTAGCGGTAGTGATGGTACTGATAGTAATGATAGTGACAGTGACAGAAACACTACAGTAGTAATAGTAGTAGTAGTAGTAGTATAGTAGTAGTAGTAGTAGTAGTAATAGTAGTGGTAGTAGTAGTAATAATAGTAGTAGTAGTGGTGGTGGTGGTGGTAATATAACAGTACTACTACTACTACTACTACTACTACTATTATTATTATTATTATTATTATTATTACCACAGATGTGCATTGAATCAGTGGCAAAAAACATTTTCCTACTTTTCAGGACAAGACTCTTAACTCATGCTAATGAAAATTACATCAACTTTTAGTGGTGAGAAGTTACTAACATTGGAGAATGTGTACAAAATTCCATCGTGATTATTAATTGAGGTTCGAAGAGATATCAACCACAAAGTATATTACAATAAAACTTCAATATAAGAATAAACGGTCATACACGTGATTCGACACTTATTTATATCATCTTCAATGGCTCTACAAAGATGAAAATAAGTGAACAGATATAATTAGCATATTAATTAATGTAAATAAACACTGGAATATAAATGAACATTGCAATTTTTTATAGAAATATAATACATTCCCAAATATCATGGATTAAACACTTAGAACTTAAGTTGCGCCATCTTCTATATGTCGTGCAGAATACTTGAATGACTGTACGAAATTTGAGGGAAAAAATGGAAGATTGGGAAAGCTAGTCAATTGTTTTGGTATGAAGTTGTATTTTACTTGAGACTGTTCACCCATTGACTGTCAAAGGCACAGTGAAGAGTCACAGCTAGGTGCCATATGCTAAAGAAGAATATGGTCACCGAGGGCCACACCATTTTTTTAACTATTGGTAAAATCATTTTAAGATGTTCCTAAAAATAGTTTTAAAAATTAAACTAAATGTCATATTCACAAACGAGGGACACCGGTGACCCTCATGGCCTCGCGCGTACATATTGACATGAGGGTCACCAGAGTGCCACAATTTTAGAAAGAGTAAGTAAGTAATCAAATTTAATGATATTCAGGATGTTTCAAAGGAAAACAAAAACATAAATATTAAGTGCCTTTTAGTAAGAAAAGGAACTGTATTGAAGAATAAACTACAACATAAAATACATGGACCTTAATACAATAATTCTTATACAATAATTCCTATTCAATACAATAACGCTACTACAAGCAGTACCTAATTGATAACGCTAAGAGCATTCTCTAATATATTGTTCCACACTCAATTACAGAAAGTTGAAACTAAATCAATTTGAAACCCCCCTGGGAAGATACTGGCCTTGAAATAAACCAGCGTCAGACCCATCCGTAACCCTCATGGCCATCACCGGGAGTATTGCTGGGGCCCATCCTTTGAACTCATTGTGTCACAAAGAAAGCGCGAGGCCCATCCGTGACCCTTATGGCAGTCACTGTGTTAAGACCTATTAAATTCGAGTTTTTAAATAATTTTAATATTTCCAAATCCATTTCCAAGTCTCCATTGTTTTGAACTTAAAATAAGCTAAAATAGTATTAACTTCTTCTGTAAAATATGATTCTGATATGGGAACGTTGAATAATCTATGCATCCAAGAATGGATAAAAGGATTTTTTTGTTAAAAGATTTGGTTGGAATTAAAGGGGACGATCACATCTGTTAGAGTGAGTTTTCTAAGAATTGTAAAATTATGTTTGTGTCAGTTAACAGATAGCGAAGCAAAGAAAACGAGCTTTGTAAGTGCAAATATCAATTAGTCATTTCTGTAGTTTTCTTATCAGTCGTTTACCGTCAAATTTGGACAGGTTTTCATTAATTTACATTTTATATCAGACAATATTTTATCCTAAGCGTATTCTTCTAAATAGTATTTTGCTGTCTCAATATGAATGAGCCACTCAATATACCCCATGTTTTAAGTAACAAAGAACTGTATGTAATCTGCCTACCAGAAAATCAATTTGTAACAAAACTCATTTTTGTAAACCACTTGCAGCAGTATTTCTAAAACAATTACTGTACATATTAATAAATAATTATTTCGAATATTAGAAAGGAACACAGCTGTTGTTTGAAAGTGCAACCTGCACGTTTTTGTTGCAGAGACTATACTGAAGTAATTAGAAATTTATACGATTTGTAATTCAGATTTGTTCACTGATGGATTGAAAAGATATGTTTCAGTTGCTGAGGTCGGGAATGAAAGATGACCTAAATATTTTCAACGTCACTGAAGATAAGATGGAAGCATTAGGCTTCAAATGCAACTGTCTGCAGACATGTCTGTCTGTGAAATACCGTGCAGAGCGCTCTAGTACTCCTGCGAATATTAAGAAACATCTCATGGAACAAACTAAGAATTTACCTCCAGAGTAAGTCTGTTCACACACCGCTATTAAAATATTATCAAGAGATGTAATTCTCAATATTCAATTCAACAATAATATTATATTAAGAAGAAACTCTGTTTTATGGAAACCTACAGTATTATTTCAACTGAAATGAATTTGTAACACTTGGCCTTCAAACAAGACAAGATTTAACTTGAGACATTCCTCCATTCAACATGAGATCATTCCTCCCTAAAGCAAAATTTAAGTTCACTTTCCGTTCTGAAAAACGTGACATTGAAGAACAAATCCACTATTTTGAATTAAAAGTTTCTGAAAGGGCAAATAATTTCCTAACAAATGCATTTGATTTATTTCAATAGTGCATTAAATATTTGAGTAATTAGAGATCAAATATTTTATAAGAAATTTGTAGAGATTTTTTTATCCTCTATACTTTGTAATTTTTCTACAAAATTTCTAGCTTAAACGTATAAATTAAAATACAAACTATACTGTTGTAGATTTTAAAATTGGTAACAACAAAATTGAAAAATGTTAAGAAAATCCTTTTTTGTGACCTTTGATTTTTTGATGTTATTAAGGTTTTTGTAAAAAAACTTTGTATTAATAAGGCAATAATTGCCGTTCAAGGAAAATAAACAACACAAATGTTTCTCGTGAATACGCAACAATACTTATAATAGAAGAATGTCCTAAATGGTGACAACAAAGGTAAAAATGTCTTTAAGGAGAAAAACGTTTTTATGAAATATAAATGGAAACAGTACTTGTGTGTTATAATGCATTACTAAATCACAAGGGAAAATAAAATGTAGAGAAAAGGCAATCAGAGGAATGTAAAACAAACCGAAAGAATCTAAAAAAGAAATAAAAATCTGTAAAACGTTTATGAAAAAAACACGGACAATTCAACGAATCGTGTAGTATTGTATCGTGTTGTAAAAAGTTGTAAACTATGTATATGTCACTAATGGCAATGTTGCAACTATTGGGTGATGGAAGATCTTAGCAAACTCGGTAAAGTAAGACAGGCGGTCAAAGCCAGGGTCTGGCGAGGCAGGGCAGAGTTAGATGGGAGACGCAGGGGGAAACGGATGTATCAGATTATATCCCGCGGTCAAGGTTTTCATAAGTCTTTTACCAAACTTCCGAAAAATGGTAAATCCCGATTGCACCCTGTTCGGTTTTCCTCACAAGTACAAGAAATGTGCTAGCCCAGGTATCCGTGCTTCCAAGATCGCCCTCTCACTTTCATATTTGAAGAACATGAAAGAAAAAAACAACAATGCCCCTTTTAACGTTGTTCATTGTAAGTCTAGTTTTTTAAAGGTTAAGTAGAGTTAGGAAAGCTTGTTATTTTGGAACTAAAATTCTTAATTTATTGACTATGTTTTCTACGTATACTGTGGGCTCCTCTCAGTAGGCGGGAAAAGGAACTATGATCTTCCCTTAATGGAGGAAGAATGAAACTAAAAAATTACAAACACAATTCCGAAGATGCCACGTTCATCGGTTTGAGAGTTTCTCTTATCTGATGCAAAAACTTCTATTTGCTATACTCATAAATGGAACTTGTAAGAACTTTTTTCCTGCTTGCCCACATCAAGACATCAGTCGGGATGCATTCGGGCTATGCCTTCTCATGCAACTAAAAGTGAGAAGGGACTATCTGGGAAATGGATGTGAGGGGAAACCTTACTGTCGGAGGCAATAGATCGATTGCAGGGTGAATCTGCGAGGGTGGGATGGGCAAGACAGATCAGTTGATTGATTGATTAGATTGTTCCGGGTGCATCAACTGCTAAGTCTATTAGGCCCGTTAATGTAGTGTATGTTTTTATCGCGAGGTGGCAGTGATCTTCCCCCCATGAATGGCGATATCCTGCGCCGACCTACTGGTCGGCTGGCGGAGGTTTTCCTCTACCAGATATCTCCCACCAGCGGGACAAGCTCTAAGCTTCCGACTGGTTCTAGACATTTGTGCTAGTGCAATGAACGTAAGTGTAACTGTGTAAGTTAGGAGGACAAAGACGAGGAAGGAAAGATCGCGCGCGGTCCGTAGCCGTTTGTTTGGATACTTCTCTGGCATTCGAGGGCTGAGTTCGTGTGGGACGGAAGAGCAACTGGGCGGGGCAGGATAGGTCAGGTGAAGTATTCAGAACAACAGACACGCACCAATTTAACAACAGTTTTATTGCTTTACAATATACAATTTTGCAGAATCCAAACTCGAACCAAAACTTCGCCAATTAAACCATACATCCAGGAAATATTGCCTAGTTCAGAACACCATATCCACAAGCCAACAGTTGTCTCAGAAATATAGTACTATCACAAATAAAACAAAAGAATAATCCAAGGCAGGAAACTACTTCGTCACTCATAGCGTTCAGGCATGTTCTCTTCACTAATCAGAGCTAAGTCACAGCCATCTGTAGAGCGTGTCGCCCTTTTATACGGGCGCCAATTAGTCCAGTCAAATGGTAGAAAATACGAGAAAGTTTTGGTGTGGTTTTGATATTTGGTTCCAATACGTTTTTTTCGATCGCAGTAATATCCAGGCATATGTTACACACTGGTGATACCAATGACCCTAGAAAAAAACCTCGAGCACACAAAATGTAGGCAAGTTTATCCTCTTTTATTTCATATCAATATTTACGAAAAATTTATATTTTTTTATGTTATATTAAGAAAAAGAGGGATAATTCTCGTTTTTTCATGTGTTTCGCTTATATCACCATATTTCGCTCTGCTCTCATGGATAAACCGTTAATTGAATAAAAAAATTTAATGACATTGAGTGTAGCTAATTTTATCTTCTTTTACTTAATATACGATCATTAATTACGAAATATGAATGGCTTTTGAGTTATTTTCAAAAAACTGAAAAAAGGAGTGATTTTTACACTTTTTTTGCATAAAAAGTGTTTCCGGGCAAAATATTTGGCAAACCTAATATTCGTGTTCAGCGACCCAAAAAACTCATCCAAAAAAACACAGGAAGCAAATATCAAAACTGCACCAAAACTTTCCGCTATTTGCCCATTTTTGCTCCATTTAACTGGACTATGTAATGCCATAGCAGAGAATCGCCTAGGCACGGCCCGAGCTCGCTGGTGTGGTCCCGAACATAAGTGGATCTTAAACTTAAGGTAGCTTAAGTAGACCCTAGAAGGTCAATCATTTTGATCCAAAGCTAAAATTAATCGCCTCAATCATGATTGACCGTCTGACGCCTGAGCCAATCTTTGATGGATATTGTCAAAAAGTTTGAATGGCTCAAGCGGTTGACGGGGGTGCTGGACCGTCTGGGCCAATTTTGATCGAGAATTGCCTCACTCGCAGGCAACAATAGAGGACACATCGCTCCCACAAAACACACTACAGAAGGGTAGCGTGGGAATACTTGATACATATTTATGCATATAATTTATTAGTTTTCCTGCGTAATTGGAGATTGTGTTAAACATGATCCCGGACAATGTGTCTTACTTCCGCAGTACGTAATAATTATTAACACCAAACACATGCAATCAAAAAATATATTTTTATATAGCAATATTTGCAACGCACTAACTTCATTCAGACACTGAATTACACAAATGAAATAATGCCGTTTCGTAATAGGGAAACTAATGTTATTCTAGGCACCAAACTAGTTGTTAAAGAGCTTGAAGAACTGTACTTCAGGTTCTACACATTACTAAATAACTTGAAAAACATTTACCATTTTCTTCAGTGTTAACAAATCGCTTGCATAACTCCAGCATATATTTGATTATTTGCTTGAGTTACTGTCAATATTTGATTACTCAAGTATTTTGTTACTCTAAAATAAGTGATAGTAAACAAGCGAAGTCGAAGGTGATTGATATTCATATTTGGTTCAATTATTGAAAATATAATAAAATGAAAAAAATTAATTAAAAGTAAACTTTGAAGAAGAAGAAGAAGAAGAAGAAGAAGAAGAAAGAGGAGGAGGATGAGGTTAAAAATAAATAACTGTGAAAGAAGAACGTTTTGATTTTACATATTTTTTAAAAATTGTATTGTTCATTTACAAATCTCGTTTTGGATCACGTCATTTAATTACGTCAATATCGCATTAGAAATCCCACGCTTGGATCACTGGTCTCGAATATGAGCAAAATAATTATGTAAATACAAACTTACAACACTCGATGAGCTATAAAGTACATTTTAAAACTCCTTTAAATTGACCTATGATCAGTCAATAAAACGAGTTCTTTCTTTCTCATAATCTTATCGTCCAATTTAGAATTCAGGTCCGTAAACAATGTGAGAACATTGTCATCATAAAACATCAATTGTTATCAACATAAAAATTAACCAAAGCGTAAAATAGTCTATTTCATAATGGTAAAAGAATATGTTACATGTACTTTATAAGATTGTGCATCAACTTCATTTCTGTATAATATTTTGTTTGTTTGTTTTTGAATAGCAAGAGAGAAATACTTGAAAAGGTGCATCTTTCGATTCTGTTGATATTCTTCAAGGAGAGTCAGTTTCTCCCATTTCGTCGAATGGAGCTTTCTGGCGTTAGGACCTTCATTGGTAAGCATTGTCACAATTAGGATAAAGACTTGTGTCAATTGATACTAAACATTTTGAAAATTACGTTCAATGTTTACGTTTTTTTGTTTTTTTTTTAAAGAAATTTTATCCTTAAAATTAACTTTTCCAATAATTTTTTGTAAAACTTTCAAATTATAATAAGTATTTTCTTTAATATTTGTAAAAAAACACGTAAAAATATTTTTAACCACAAAATGGTTTCTTAATTTTTTTGTCGATGAAGAGTAAAGTTTGCTTAATAATATTGTGTAACAAGCGCTATGCGGTAGCTTTCCGAACGCACTTCGCGAACAGCAATAGATTACGCAACGTTGCACAAGCTGCAACCGTGTGTGTGTGTGATAGGCAGGCAGTCTCCTCCCCGGTGGTCACAGTGGCGCCACGCCGTCATGGCTGTCGTGCAATTTTGCCACATGTTTCCTCTTTGCGCTCCTAACAGCGACATACCCGGAGCAGAAAACTTCCACTATGTATTTTCGTTATAATTTGGTACATTAATTGATTGGTTGATTAGTGATTCAGAGCGCTGCAAACGCTAACGTCATTACTACTCGCGCGACTTTTCTTGACATCTGAGCTCCCTCGTGCTCAACCCAGCACGACTCGGCACGGCCTGGTCAAAATCTTGGTCTCACATGGAACGGTACGGCAAGATTATCAGGGCTGCCTACCGCTGCTTTCGGATTCAAGCGATGATTCAAATTATTCATAAGATGAAAATTAAATACATACACTAATATCATATTTCATTAATAAGCAATATTATCATTAATTATTTTTTCTTGTGGTTGCTATTAATTACATTATTATTTGTTCTATTTTTATCGTCTATAATATCCTGTTGTATTAAGAGCGAAAGAGGCGCGAATAGTAATAATGTTGCAGTTGGGAACACCCATCTGTTGTGACGTAGGCAGTAACGTCCTCTCCCCGCACCCCGCGCTGGGAGACGTCAAGAAAAGTCGCGCGACTACTAGTTAGTACACGTTTTTTTTATCCCAGAATGGAGAGGTGGTCTTCCCCCGCTGGATGGTGAGATCCGGCGTCGACCTATCCGTCGGCTAGGGGTTCTTCCCCAACTAGGTATCTCCCACCAGCGGGACACGACCGTCATTGGCTGAAATTTCATGAGGGGGTGACATTATATACCTGACCACTGACTGTTGTAGCCAACTGCAGGGGAATCTTGGGGGTTGTATCTAGGCATGAGCTACCGGGCATCCTGGAGCTGCTCTATTTACTGAAATTTCACGAGCGGAAGAGAAGCAGAAATGTAAGAGAGCACTGTTCGTGTTGCAGCCAACTGCGGGGGTGTGCTGGGGCTGTGCCTGGGCATGAGCTTCCTGGGCATTCTGGAGCTGCTCTACTGGCTACTGGTGCGCCCCTTGCGGCGCTCCAAGGTTGTCCCTCAGCCTGTTGAGATAATTACGTTGACACTTCCATCACTCTACGAGAAGAAAGCGCAGCAGTAGCATCCGATTTTTGTGAAAATGCAATGCAAATGTTTAAATTATTTTATGGTTTGCTTATGATTTGTAAATGTTTGTGTTTAATTTTGCTCCGTACTTCCTATTTATACCAGAGACAGTTTACACGCATGAAACAACACCGAGTACGAGTATCTCATACCAGCAAGCATGCTGCAAGTTCCGAAGGAAGTATTTTTAATGCGACATGCGCAAACTACAGTGCCCTGTGCTTGTGAACCCGTGTGTAAAATAACTAATTGTGTCTTTCTAATCATGTGCAAAACATTAGGAATCGCGAGCTCAACATCGTAAATTTTTCACACTTGTATTACAAAAATCGTACAAACCAATGCGTGCGCGAAGTTGGTAGATAATTTACTATTTTATCGTTCTCTAAATTCGTTACATTTCTTTTGTTACCGGAAATTTGTGCGCATGTCTAAGAATCAAAGCACTGTTGACGACTTGGGAAGTCATTTCCATAATTTCCGAACAACGAGTTTACGGCAATGCTGACAAGCGAGATCAGATTAGTATCGGGAGGTTGCTTGCGATACAGGGATGACAGGCAACCAATTTCCATTAAATAAAAAAGGTTTTTCGTTGTTTGTAGTACGTACACGAAATATTTGAAAGTAGTTTTAGGTCGTCTTCTTTTTCGGAAAAGCTTAGAGACGAATACTCCCTTAGAGCAGAACCTTCCCGACTTTACAAATATAAAATGACTATGCTCTACAGAAACGAAGCTATTTCCAATAAAATTACTGAAAAACATTTGTTCATCTATTTCAAAAGAAGACGGTACGTTCTCTTTACCCTAAAAAGGACTCAGTGTACTATATGAACATTGAATTATTGATGACACCAGATGACACGTTAGTTTATGTGGAAGTTTCAGGATCAAATGTGATCGGGCATGCATTGAGACTCCGTAGAAATGACATTACTATACCTTAGTGGTTGTAAAAGTTCACAGTTCCACCAATTTTGTAGTCGGTCTATTCTTGAGACCGTCTAAATTGCCGGATGATGCAGTGCTGTCTCTGTAATCTACGATTCTATCTTTTAGAAATATTAATAAAGTATTGTTTAAAAAATGTCACTACTAACTTTTTGATATCTCCTACCATTCTTCAGTTAAAAAACTGTTTTTGACATGTGAAGTGCAAAGTTGATCTGGATAATAAACTAGAAGTGATACAAAAGCACACACTCTCTCATTTTGGTAATTACAACGTAATATAATATTGCAATTTCTGCCGTACTAACTTCACTTACACACTTAAGTCATCACTTTAAAGTTTTAAAAAATGTTTGAAGCGCTTTACCTGTGTATCTATAAATATTTCTAGTAAGGAATAGTAATGATTCCTTACTTCTACACCAGAAAAAAAACATGAAAAAAATCAACTGTTACGATATTTGCAGTACATTGTACAGATTAGTAACGATAACTGCAAATGTAAATTAAACATTAAGAACTGAAGGCCATCGCATATATTTCCTTAAAAACGCATACAAACAAGATTACAAATAGAATGTCTATTATCATTTAAATATTACATATGGAACACATTAGCAATGATTGTACAAAATTCATTCTTCTAAAACACTCATTACATCATCATTGCAAACTCAACAGATTAGCATCGTCTCACTGTCTGTGATATGTAAAATATATTGCGCCTACAGAGTACATAACTACTGTTTCATTTCGTGATTTCCATTATTAGCATATACAGGATGAGTCATGTTACTGTAGCACTCCCTGCAATTTTTGAACGGTTAAAGTTATTGCAATGCAGTTTTCACGGAAGAGCATGAGGGAATGGGGCTAATTGATATATGAATTCGTTTCCTTTTTATCACTTGTATTTGACGATAAATTTTGGTAACTTGTCTATCGCTGCCTACATTTTGTCTCACAACCAGATGTACTCCAGCCATTAATTTTCAGCAACTATTAATCAACTGGAGCAAGATTGATCAGACTGTAGCGTGTCTCGCCACGCACTTTCATCGACGACCGCTCGATACGCCCTCAGTCAGTCCATTCCTACGATTAGGAGCCCTTTCCAACCTCAAACGTGAAGTCAATGTTCATTTAACAATTCTCAGGCTTTTTTGTTTCCAAATACGATTCGTAACTTGCGTGTTGATAACTCCCCTTTACTTTCGACTCGTTTTTACTTTCCCGTATACATACATAAATACGGAGTAATATACAGAGTATAGGGAAAGTTATATAATGCTGCGCGAAAAGACGGCGAATTTTCGGTCGAAAAAATATTCATTGCGGAGCCCTGATAACAAAAAAGTGGATAAATCCAGTTGCTAAGTTGCTGATTTCGAGATTTCAATGGAAATACATGTTTTAGGGTCCCCTGATACCAAAAAAGTGGTCATTTTCAAAACGTCCGTCTGTCGGTCTGTGCTAGGGCCACACCACTAGGGCCTAAACCGTAGGAGTTTTTTCCAAATTGAAGAAACACCTGTCGATCTGACTCGAGTCGAAGGTCTAAGATTTTAAAAAACATTCTTTAAAATTTTGGGGTACTTTACACGAAGCTTTACGTGAAGGACGTTATCAAAATTTTCTCAAAAACGGCACAATATTTTTTCTTTAAATTTCAGGTAAGAATAGAGTAAAATACACTTATAAATGTGGCATAAGTACAATTTACACGATTAACTTTGAATTTTTGAAAATTGCAAAACTTTTCATTTTTTCGGCGTCTTCCTCCAATTACTACATAAAAATAGAGATTTTTACTTCAAATGAAATTTGCTCTCCAAAATTAGTTCTTTCATAAAGGTCCTGCACGTTTTTTGACAATTTTCGTAGTTTTCGTGCAATATTGTCTGTAATATGTGTCATTTTAAAAAATAGAAAAAAAAAACAGATTCTCAAAAACGGCTCCAAAGCTTTTTTTCTAAACGTTTGACAGAGATAGTGCTGAATGAACTCTATGAAATAGCATAAACGCCGTATTGGTCTATTATTTTGATTTTTATCAAAAATTACAAAAATGTAATTGTTTTGGCTTGTCTCACACTCGTTAATATTTACATTAGCAACGATTTGTTCACATTATTACATTAGTACATATGCTTTAAATAATGTAGCATAATGTTTCTCGAAATCTCAATAGTTTTCTGTGAAAACGACCTCAAAAGTCCGCATTTTCAGAAACCCTCAAACACCATTTTCTCATAAATGGCTCCAAATTTTTTCTTCAAATTTTCGAACGGATAGTGCTAACTGCACTCTTCAATATGACGTAAAGTACATTTTGGAGTATTTTTTGTTTTTTCAAAAATTACACAAATGTAATTTTTTTGAAATATCTCCCACATCATTAAAATTCACATTTTTAGCAATTTGTAAACATTATTGTATTTGTAATATGAATTGCTTTAAATGACTTCAGATGAAGTGTTTCGAAAAATCAAAAATTTTTTGTGATAATGAGCTTCAAATTTCGCATTTACAGTAGGGCTTAAACGCCATTTTCTTAAAACCAGCTGCAAACTCTTCAAAGAAAATTGCTTTTTAGGTCCAGGTTTTAATGTTCTTTAATATTCTTTAAATAATATTTCCTTTCTGCTATTAGGAAACCGAACAATTAAGAAAATATTTTAAAAAATGTACTTTGTGAGGCTATTGCGGCCCCCTAAAACCGAAAAGGTTTTTTTTGTTTTGTTTTGTTTGTTTTTTGTTTTTTTTCAAAACGTCGGTCCTTGTGCCTGTCGCTCTGTCCCTCAGTGTGTAAACACCACTAGCGCCTAAACCATAAGTTCGATTTCTTCCAAAATGGATATTTCCTGGTCAATCTGGCCGCCGTGATTTTGAAAAATTTCTTCAAAATTTGGGAGTACTTTACATGAACTCTCCCGGACGTTTTGAAAATTTTCTAAAAACGGCTCCAAATTTTTTCTTTAAATGCACTTATAAAGGTGACATTTCCGATTTTCACGGTTAACACTGAATTTCTGAAAATTGCAAAATTTAAACTCAAAAGAAAACTCGAAGATTTTCTGTGAAGAACTGCTTCAAATTTCGAATTTACAGTAACGTTTAAACGTCATTTTCTTAAAAAAGACTCCAAATTTTCCAAAGAAAATTGCCAATTAGAACGAGATTTTACTGTTCTTTAATACTCTTAAAATAAAAGTTCCGTACTATAATTAGGAAACGAAAAATTAAGACAATGTCAAAAAAATATATTTTGTGCGGCAATAGATAGCAGCTGGCAAGAGTATGTGGCAAGTTTGAATAGCTATCCGAGACCAACGGAAATAGAAAACTAATGCGGAAAAGTCTGTGGCATTCTGTAGCATTACTAGTTTATACTTCATAAAATGCCGATAACGTAATATTGCTTCCCCTACCTACCAGTGCTTCAGTATAAAAAGTATACACCCCTCAAAAGCTATTACGCATGTCGAGACATTAACGTGGTTTATGTGTTTTTTCTACACTTCGGTTGGAGAGGTTCCTCCTACAGTTATCCACACGCGTTGCTCTGGCCCAGTTAGGTCAAGTTCTAAACTCCCGTCTGGTCTCCCGACATATTTTGTAGTACAGAGCATGTAAGTAGTGACTTATATCCGAAGCAAATATCTCCCGCGGTACGTGTCCTTTGATAGGATACTGTTCCCACATTCACCTCGTATTGAACTCAGAAACCACAGAAAACTATAACAGCAGTCATCCGATAGTACTTTCTTCCAGAAAGGTGTATTCGACATTGCTCTCTAGCTTTTACCACCTATGACTGAGCTATGAATAGGCTCTCTAGCCACCTATGACTCGAACTCTAAGACTCAGAGACACTGTAGTGGCTGTTACCATGAGACGTCGTAGCCACTTTCAATTTTATAATTAGTTAAAACTCCGTTGGTCACATCATCCCAGTTCACAATATTTGCAAAGAATTAAATATGGTCTAAGGAGACCTGTTAAAGAAATTATCGCCTATTTCTCACGGAATCAACTGTTATGACACTGTTTACATTTTTTAAATATTATCTAGACTACCGATTTGAACAATGAAAATTTGTATGTTTCATCTTTTGGCTTACTTCTGTGGTTGAAGAGAGGAGAAAGATTCTAAATAGAATCACAAATGTCGCAAACAAGCAAGGTTCTTTATGTGCATATTCATTGCTATTAATGGTACTATTACTGTTAATTAACTATTATAAAATAATAACAAACTATAATGTTAAAATAAGTCTCATAATTAATGCTACTCTCCGGAATATTAATAACCAATACTTTAATAAGTGACCAAATATTCTCTAAAAATGAAATACATAATATATTTCTGAATATACATGGACGTGAATGTAGAGGATAAATTTTCGAGCTCGCGTTTCAACTCCGAACACGTTCGTGATGAGGCTTCATTATTTAGGTCAGTTAAACATGTTAATCAATTGAAGCATCACAAAAAGTCAACGATCCAGGCGCCGATGTTAACAGAGAATCCGCTGGGGATCTCTTGGATCGATACGAACGCGCGTATGTACGTGCACCTTAGTGGTCAAGAGTGGACGTTCATAATTTTGGATGTAACAGAGTTTCTTTCGAACACATCTTGTTTCCTCGTTTCAACCACAATGAACAAGATCCGAAAAGGACACGGAGAAGACTTGGTTTTCAGTAAGTCACACAAAACGTAAGTCTTTACACAATTCTCTCGTTTGTTAATCTCCTTCCAGAATTTATTTAACTTTCAATGCCATTGAAATAATTTACAGCAAAGGATTTCGAGAATACTTTATGTAGTCATAGTTAACATTTCCCTGCCTAGAAAATTATATTCTAATATATATTGGTGTATATATTTGTACGTGTAACATACTAGTACCAAAACACTTTGAATTACTGTTGCTACATGTGCTCAGTGTGAACAAGATAGAATCGACCTCCTTTCTACATTTCCTCCTGTTCATCTGGCACCAGCACTTCAAACATTTCAAATGTTGAAGAAGATCATTCTCTCTTTCATTTCCTTTATTGTTTCGTTAATTTCAATTATTGCATTTGTTTATTTCAGTTATTGCATGAATTTCATTTATTTCAAAGCAAATTAATTCCGATTTGATCTTTTCTGAAACCGGTGTTAGGGCGGCACAATCGATACTTACGCACTGAATGCAGAATCAAGGGATATACAAAATATTTTATAATTTTACTTTTTCTAACTTTTCTAGTCTTACTTCCTACGAAGGGAAAGCACTGAAATTGTGCTCTGGAAAAAGGCAATTTTTCGACCTGAAAACGTTTTTTGCCGGGCCCTGGTAACGAAAAAATGGATGCATCTTGTAGTTATGTAGTTAATTACATCCTCTAACATATTGCTTAGTTAACCCTCATGTGTTGTGGGACCTTCATACCGAAAAATCGATTGACGGCAAAACGTCGGTCCATTTGTCTAAGATTAACGCTAGTGCCTGAACTGTTCAGCTGATTTTTTCCGTAATTGACATTTCTCATTGGACCTAAACGAACTTGAGGCCTTGCGAATTTAAAATGAATATTCAATGTTTTGCGGTCCTTTATATGAAGTCCCAAAAACATTTTCAAAATTTTCTCTAAAATATCATCAATTTTTTATAAGTAAACTTTGTCCCACGGACAGCTTAAAAACGCTTAATGGGAGGTTGTACTGCCCATCTCTGTAATGCTAATTGTGTTGTTTTTATGTACTCTGTATCTCTAAAACTATTTTATGAACCTCTATGAAATTTTCCACACTATTTTATTGAAATGTTCTTCATGCACAGTGTTTTTGTTTTGTAACGATTCAACGTCATTTTCGTATGTTACATAAAAAAACATAAAAATTGTATGTTGGGAAGAAATTATTAAACATTGTAAAAATATTCAATATCTGAGTTTCGAATAATTGAATTATTCTATAAAAAACGGAATATACATGATACATAAGTGGTGAAAATTTCATAAAGTTATGTGCACTAGTTTCTGAGAAAAAGGCAAATGAATACAACAAATAATAATTTTCCGGAAATGCAGGATTTGTGACCAATACTCTAAGACAATCCTGATGCATATTACTTCAGCATCTTCCTCATCTCACCGAACTTTTCCTCTTTGGTCCTACAGCCCACTTCTTTTTAACATTTGTTCTACCTCCTCTTGTCTTTTAGCCCTGTGACTAAGTAGTAATGTGTAGTGTCTTGTTGTGACTAAGACACTGTAAGAGTGTAGGCGCAATAGACATTTAAATGACATTTTCAAGCCCTTGGTAACAAAATATCTCGAAAATGTATACTGCACTATATTACATGAATATTACAGATAAAAAAACACAAAAACGAAAATATAAACTTTTGGTCCCATGACGTGCACAACCTCCCCTTAAGAGAATGGCACAGGTCTCATTTTCGTTGAAATTCCTGGTTTTTCGAAAATTGCAAGGGTTCTATTTTTTTCGGTGTTTTCCTGAAACTACAATATTGAAGATAAAGATTTTTTCCTTAATGATATTTGTTTTATAAAATATATCTTGAAATAACTTCCTGTACAATTTTTCCAAATTATGAGTAACTCAGCGTAATTTTGCGTAATATATAGGGAAATTTTAACGAATTGTTTTCTCAAAACATTTTTAACATTTTCCTTTAAATTTTCTTCACGTACGTATAAAATGACGGTAGAAAAATGAGCGCAGGTCTCATTTTCAGAGAACACTGTATTTTCAAAAATTGTAACAATTTAGCATAAAATATAATATTGAAGATATAGTTTTCACGTAATTTCTGCTTGAATTTGATGCAAATTATAAAAAAACACATTTTCTCAAACACCGCTTCAGATTTTTTAATGACAATAATAATAACGGATGCTTAAAGGAATGGCGCAAGTCTGATTTATGTGGAACTCTGAATTTTCGAAAATTGGAAAATTGAAAAATTTAGAAATAATGCGAGAAAACTTATGCTGTTTCAGCATCACTATTTTTAAGACATCATTGGCACCCAAGAGTAATAAAAGTTTTTTTTCTATTGAAAATTTGTTTACGAAGAATCTTTTTAAATTATCTTTGAACTACTGCAAATTAAATATTTTATTTGGGATAATATATCATCCGAATATTTTTTATTGAGTTGGATATTTATTCGTAAGCTGATAATGCAGCGTTGTAAGGATATTTATTTCTCATAGTCGTCTATAAGCAGCGTCACCCAGCCTTTATGATTTGTCAGTCTCCCTCGCACGTCCTATCCAGCCTGCCATGGCCGGCTATATTTCAACTCCCACCCCGCCCACCCAGCCCTTCCAATGTATCTGTTCCTTCCACACATCCTCCATATTCTCTGCACTCCCTATTCAGATTTCACGGGACGTCCTGTCTCTAATTCTCGCCCCATCCATTCAGCTTATTCCGCTCTATATATTCCTCTCTCTAATAATGCTACGAACGTACCCTCAAACGCCCTATCGAGTTACCAAATACGTGTTGCCAACACCACATGCTCCGCCCATCCAGCATAATCTGCTTGATCACTTCTTTCCAGTTTTCATGGTTCCTTCGTCACCCCAGCACGCTCTAGTATGTGGCATGCATTGGCAGTCATGCAAACACTTCCCGCTTGGCCCTTCTCGCCCAGTTTTTCCGCTCTATCTGCTCCTACTGGGCACGACGCTTCGTCCGTCTCGCGCACGCACATCTGGCATGCCATGGCAACCTGCAAACACATCCTGCCCCACCCATTCTAGGTATTCCGCCCTATGTGTACTTTCGCTCATCACGCTCCGTCCAACCCCCACGCACGCCCTGTCTGGCATGCTATTGATGTCCTCCCAACACCTCTCGCCCGACAAAACAGCCTATCCGCCTTATCTTCATCCCCCTCATTACGTTTCGTCATTTTCTCCCGTACTTCCTATTTGGAATGTCATGGCCATCTTGATAACCCATCCCACTAATCCTAACAGTTCCTCCCGCTCATCACGATTCGCCCTTCTCTCTCGTACGTTCTATTCGATTTGTCATGGCCGTCCTGCCAACAACTCCAGTTCATCTATTCAGCCAACCCGCTCTATCTGTTCCTTCCAATCATTAAGTTTCGCCCTTTTCTCCCTCACGTCCTATCAGGCATGTCATTGCCATCTTGCTAACTCCCACCACCCACCGTAACTGTTGCTCCCGCTCAGCACGATTCACCCATCTGTCTCGTCCGTTCTATCCGGCTTATCATGACCGCTCTGCCAACCCTCCATCTCACCCATCCAGCCAAACCCCTCTATCTGCTCGTCCCACTCAGGTATCGTCATTTTCTCCCGTATGTCCTATCTGGTATGTTATGGCCATCTTGATAACTCACTCCTCTCGCCCTAACCGTTCCTCCCGCTCATCACGATTCGTCCATCTCTTCCGTACGATCTATCCGGCTTGCCAACAGCTCCGGCTCGCTTATCCAGCTAACCCGCTCTGTCTGATCCTCCCGCTCATTATGTTTCGTCCTTTTCTCACGTACGTCCTATCTAGAATGTCCATCTGGAATGGCCATCTTGATAACTCATCCCACTAACCCTAACTGTTCCTCCCGCTCATCACGATTCGCTCTCTCCCGTACGTTCTATCCGACTTGTCATGGTCGTTCTGCCAATACCTCCAGCTCGCTCGTCCAGCCAACTTCTCTCTCACTCTCTCTCAAACTTTACTACGTACTTTACTCATGCCAACTTCTCTCTCCAACTTTATGTAAACATGACTGAGCTACTTAACCAAAATAACGAGGCAGATTGCAAAAGTGTTCGAATTACTAAATAATGCAAGTCCAATTTTTAAAATTATTTTCAATTATTTTTTAAAAGTCCTTAAATCGGTTTTATGATATTCTATTCAAGTAATTCTTCTGAAGTATAAAAATGAATAGGTATAGAAAATGCTCTAAAAATTTTGAAGTTCTCAGTAAAGTAGTTTCTGAGATAAAGGTTCAGAAGTGTAGTGGATTTAATATAGTCTACCTAGTTCCGTCAGACTCCCATTAAATCGTTAAACAAATTGCTTTCGTTGAAATTAAATTGAGTTTAATATATCAAAAAAATATTAACAAGTATATGAACTAATTTGCCGCCGGGCAACATACGCCCAATTGCAGTAAGATTTATATCTATATTTCAATATAATTGCTTGTGGGTTTTGATTTAAATGAACAATTTTAACAAAAAGTAGATGAGTAGTAATTTTACATGCACAGTTGATTACTTTGTAGAACAGATCTATTTTGATATTTCAAAAAAGTAAATCAAAAGAAATATCAGGATCAATTGAAGATTTTCGAACCATTTTGGAGAATAAAATCACCAATGCAAAACTTACATTCAACACCAATAATACACATCTTGAGATCATCGATTATGTTCCTTAATACAAATAAATATCTTGGCAGAAATTACACCCACGCCACAGAAAAACAGAAAACATTCTGGAATTTGAATGAATCATTTAAATGTTTTTGTTTTAAATGCAAGTTTTATTAAAAAAATATATTTTTCCCGTTTGAGATTGCGGAAGGTTCGAGATTACTTTGCAGAATATTGCAGTAACACGAGCATAGCTGGCTTCAGGTACATTACGGAAGATAATCGACCGTGGTACGAGAGGTAAGTTACAAGTTGTGAAAAATATTTTTTTAAATATTAAAATATGTTTTTTCAGCCGTTTTATATTTAATAATACGTAGAATTTTAAAAATATCCTGTTTTTTAAAACAGTTAAAATGGAATTAATCAGGGACATTCAACGAACTGTAACAGAAATTGGAAAATGTATGGACCCCTTTCCCATATCACTGAAGACGATTCGGAACATTTAACCAAATAATATCATTTAGTAAGTTCAATATTGTAGAGTAAATTTCAATCTAAATGCAAAATAAGTCTGTACTATTCGTAATAAACCTGAATTACAGTAATTAATTTTCATTAACTGGTTAATTGTGCTACGAGTTCCCTTAGTTTCGAATTTCATGGTAACTCACAGAAATTTGTGTTGAATTAATATTTTCCAATTGTATACGTGTATCAATCGTATTAAGGGAGAAAGTCATTATTATCTTCTTAAATCAATGTTAATTAATGAAAGTCAACAAATTTACTCAATGTTCACGCGTATTAACAAAGTGTAAATAAAGTTAGTTAGTGCCTTATTTTACGTGGCGAGACACGGGCCATCAGGCCCGCTCTTCCGTCCGACCACGCAAATTTCACGACACTCCTCTTACCAACTAGCGGAGAAAGAAAGTTTATCTCGGACGAGGAAACAAGCGATTTGAATTTAGCTCAAAGGCGTCATTTAGGCTTGAGGATCTTTTACATGCAAGTAAATCTACTAACATGGGACAGCCGGCTTTACTTCCCCTCCGAAGGAAGACGTACGAAGGATTTTTTCGTCCTTAAAAATCCATAGCTTCGATCGGGTTTGAACCCGCGAACTTGGATATGACAGTCCGGTACGCTAGCCGTTACACGAACGAAACCACAAACATTTGTAACTTTTAATAACAAAAATATTCTCTACAAAAATCATTGTTACAATCAGAAACGTCTTTGAAAACTCTAACAGTAATTCTACTAAACTTCAGTTCACATTTAATGATCAGAAATTAGAATAAGAGAAACGAGATTTCTAGATCTTCAAATGGTCATTTGTTCAATGAATATACACGGCGAAAACAATAAAACTTGTGGATCATGACCACTCTTCAAAGCTTTTACAAATCTATATTATTTAGCGAAATCAAGGACATTATATAACGTATATTAAAATATTGTTGGTCATCGCAAGAAGTTTTTGAGCTATGCAAAGGGTATTGAACCGCTTGTGAATTATTTTCAATAAAAAGTATCCAACATATTTAAAAAGATAGTTACCTCTCTCTGAAATGGGAATAACAGTTTATTAAATAGATTTATCGGTACTACAACATTTATAAAGACCGATATATCCTGTGTATATTGAATAAAATATAGTGATATTTCATTGCATCGAAATTTGTACCTAAATGCTCAAACAAGTGGAAAATAAAAAGTTAACTGAGCAGAAAAATCTTGATGTCAACACTTGAACACAATGTAACCAGACTCGAATGAACTTTTCTGTCTGGAGTTCTTCATTATTATAGAAAAAAATGTTGAGAACGAAAATAAATATATTATATTTATTATATTAAATCAAATAATCTTGAAAATACCTATTATTGCGCAGTATATAGAAAAACATATTTTATAATAGTTGATTTACAATCTATTATTTCCTATATTTTTCACTATCTCTGTAACAGACTTTAGTAATGCAACTGGGCTTCGTGCTATCATATTCTGTACTTAATTGATATTTTAAAATATTTATTTGTAATTTTACTTTTGGATACCACACAAAACCATTCTAAAAATATTCAAACAAAATTATTTTTCGTTCATATAAACCAGTGTTGTCAAGGTCGTTACCACGAGCGAGAGTTCATGGCACGAGTGACACGACGAAATCGCCCCTCCATGCAGTTCATCACCCCGCCGCAAGACACAACGCCATCACTTTTGTAAAACGGCGGGGGTTATTAATAGTTTCCTCTCCCGACGCAAGAGGGGCAGAGACGCTCGTAGCATGGCATGGTGCCGCGAGGCGTGCCACTGCCATCAGTAGTAGACCTTGATACCACTGATATAAACCAACCAATTGTCAATTTTAATCATAACTGTCAAAGTAGGCTTATTCACCCATCAAACCTGGCGAAAGCCCTTTCAAAGAATAAGAAAATGATCAATTTTCGGATTCAACGGATTATTGTCATCGTCATCCCTACCCCAAATTGAAAGTTTACATGCGCCTATAGATACAGTGTTTCTCTCTTGGTGCTCAGGGTGCTTTGGGCAGTGGGCATCGCTGTAGGTTTCGGAGTCTTCATCAACCTCGCCCACCACGCCTGGAGTCGATGGGCTGCATCCCCAGTCTTTGTGGCCATGGGCGAACGCCTTCATCCGGTCTGGCAGCTCCCTTTTCCTGCCGTCACTGTATGCCCGTTCGCTCGCATTGATTCAACGAAGTACAATCTCTCCGAAGCCATAAAAAACTATGGCTCCTTCTCTGATGAGGAGTAAGTTAAATCATTCATTCTGTACACAACCCAGAGTACGTATATTAAGGAGGCTCCAAACTTTCCGCATTAGGAGAGTAGCGAGTTATAGTTGTCTTGGGTATCCCAGGTGCTCAGCCAAAGTTCGCTTTCTTTGATGCGCGAAAAGGTCAAACAAGCGGATAGGACGAGAACCGTATGTTTGACACATGACAAATAACAAGCAACACTACTACCCACTTCTTGAGTATCGGCGGACGCTCGCTCGTTACTCTCTGAATACCGAATGTGTGGATCCGGATAACATAAGTTAAATATTGTATCGGTCTCCTCATCTCCACCTATCTCTTATCTATTTATCTCCACCTATCTCTTATCTTTTTATTAATAACTACTAATCTTATTTCGACGTTGGATGCGACCGAATTCGAAAATTTATAAGGTCGTAGATTGGTGCAAGTTATCCAATACTGGATCGACACCTGCTATCAGTTGCAATAATACGGATACCTGGTGTTTTTCAATGCTATAATAACAACTCAAATTTCATTCTGAAAAACAAAATAACAAACACCCTCGTGTCTGTTGCTATTTATTACATTACCTTCTGGGTTTTCCCACATTCTGCCAACAAAACTAACTATTCCTTCGCACATAAACAACACATAACAATAACACAAACAGATTAAACCAAAGAATAAACATTCATTCACACAATATTTACAAACACATTCATGCTATAATGAGAAATGCGCATTCTACCTCTGTAGCCATTTCGTAATTAAACATATCTTATTAATTAATGACAGGTTTGGCCTTGAACATTAGAGAATTCTGTCGCATTTACTGAATGCATATACAGTTCACTTCCCGTGAGTCGTGTTGCATCTGCGGCGATCTTCGGTGACGTCCAGGACAAATTCCAAAACAATGGTTGCGCCGACCACCATGTAATTAAGACGTTTCTCCTCTCGCTAACACTGAGCATTTGTCGCGGCGATAATCCGTCATTACAATGTCCCGCACTGCACGAAAGTTATTTTCTCCCTTTTGCGAATAAAATGTCGCGGCGATATAACATTGTAATGTCCTGCACTGCACGACTGAACACCCGAACTGCTCACCTCCACGACTAAAGTACCATCTGCCAAAAAGCATTGTTGGGATTCTTTACCACACGGTGTAAGATATATAGGTGTGTCAACTAGCCGCCTTTTGGACAAAATGTTTGAAGCCTGTTTGAGGCTAGTTCCTCGCTTATCCGTACGGTGCGCACGATCGAGTTGGGCATTCATGATGGCGTCTCGCGATTTAGTGGCTTCCACCCGAGAGTATGGTTTCCACAGTGCAGCATTTTTGTTATAATAGTAGAAACCGTAATGTAAATGTATTAAAGTCTTTTAAGACGTATTATAATATTTATCGGAGGTGTTATTTTTTAATGTACCACAGTATGAGGATTTGTATTTTAAAGCAGGAGGTGGCGTTATTCTAAAGAAAAAATAATAAACAGATTTCTAGGAAATTTGCTAGGAACAGCTTCCGGTTTAAGTTTTTTGCATGTGAATTCTGAAAACTTTGAAATAATTTAGTATTACACAATATGCAATTATATTCTTTGATTATACATTTTAACTCTCAGGCAATTTTGAATGTTTTTTCTAATTGACATTAAAAAGTTCACTTTTCTTTGTACATTTTTCAGTATTGATTGTGTATGATTTTACAAATTATTTACATTATTTTACAATTAACTCATTAACAGTATATGATAAATTCTTGAAATGTTAGTACAGCATTTTGCATAACAATTATCTCTTCACTTTTGAAATGTTTTTCGCAAACATAATCGTCTTGTCTCAATTTTCTTTTCTTCTGGGGAACAATTTCAACCCATTTCTGCCGTAAATCTTCTCGCTTCGGAACGCGAAATAAAGTTGTTTCCTGCAAATGACATTTTTCACTGTTACTATCACAGTGTTTTATAAAACACCTTCTACCCATTTTTTTAAACTATTCACTCCAGCCGACTAGAAATTCCACCGCGAAATGACTATTAACTGCATTGAAACCAATGGTTACAAAGCAGTTAAATCGATCACCATCTTGTCCCAAAAAAATGCCCAAGTCGTTCGCAGCGCCTATCTAGCGAGAACTGTGAGAACTAACCTCACATTAGCTTCAGTTTTAGACCGGGAATGAACCCACCTATATCTCTTACACCGTGTTTACCACAACATTGCTCCAACAAAACACAATCTCTCCGTCATTTGTCCTTCCTTACTAATATCACAGTTTAATATAACAGTTGCGAAGCTCTAATGGGAGGAGAATTCATCCGTTTGACAGGTCGCACGACACTAGCGCCCCTGGTGGCCAGCAAGAGGAGTTTCTTTAATGTCACTAGGGATAATAGGAGACGGCCGAGAAATTCATAATTTTTAATGCTTAATATTTCAGAACACGATTAAAACAACACGTAGGAATGTACATAACATCTAATAGTTAATGGTATACACATAATAAAACGCCCATTCAATGTTTACCATATGATACAAATTTATTTCTCTCAAAGTAAGTGTACTGTCAAGGTTACATAGTTAAGAAATAATTACAACTGGATAATGATAATACATTAACAGTGGTAAAATAACATAATTCAAGATTAGCATGGTATTTACCAACTGACAATGAATCTTTTTTAGCATCCAAAATGATTAAATTTTAATATTTTGGTATTTCTACCTTTTGTTGGCATTTTCTCATTATTAAATTTCATTATATAATGCAATCTTACCCTTATAAATATCTTTAATACAAGCAATTTTGTCCCTTCGCAACTATTCAATAGGAAATTCTTTTATTTTCCTAATTTTTCAAGCAATTCCCACATTTCATTCACATCCCACCCAAGCCCCACATTTCATTCTATGAATGTTTTCTTGGAAATAGTTTTTCAAGTTCATTTTCACATTCTTCCAAAAATATGAATGCCCTGTCACTACACACAGTCAAGCCTCCATCTTCCCTGACTGTATCAAATCTCTTGAAATTGGTGTACATCTTAGTAAAGTCATAATCACTTGAAGGGCTCTCACAATCAGATAGGGCTGATTTACACACTGTACAATTATGCACTGAAAGTACTTTTTTCACAATGAAGCCAAACGTGTATCGCATAGAGTTTGCTTCTGCCAGTGCTTTTGGCATACTAACATTTGGGACAGTAAGTGCAGGTTGCTCAGACATATTATTTATGCTACTTAAAGAGTAAGAAAACCTCACATTGTTCTCGGAATTTATGTCTGAAATGAGGTGACTCCAGTCAATTACTTCACAATTGCCACTTACACTCTTTGTGCTATTAAAGAGTTTGCAAAGTGTGGCATTGTTAAAAGCAGACATAAACTGCACAACATTTAAACAGTATGCAAATACGTACACCGCATCCCTATTTACTGGTGCTGCCTCTTGCTCGCCACTGGGAGCGCTAGCGGACGCACCGGATGAAACAAATTGTGGGGAGCTTCGCAACTGTTATATTAAACTGTGCTAATATCCAATATTTCTATTTACGCCTCTCTGACGTCCCCTCAATCAGTTTATTCATCTAAAATTCCTAAAATTTCCATTCTAATTGTTTATTTGTTCGAAACATAAAAGTTTTACATTGTTCAGTCCTAAAGTTCGTAATTTTTAACTTGTTTCAGCTCACGTGCACCAGAGATTATACGTCTACTGTCTTTTTGACAACTTTCGGAAAACATTCACGCTGTTTAATTAAAGAAAACATATTTGCCACTTTGTAAATTATGTACGCCCATATACAAAAATGTCCTCAATTTCCCTGCAAGCTGTGCATGATCTCGAAATCGCATTTATTTATCGCGGCATCGTGATACACAAAAATGTCCGCACGCCATTCTGCAGCCATTTGTCGAATCCGCTATAGTCTCCTATCGCACAAAAACACTCGCCTCCTATAATCTGCGATGACAATCCTTATGTAAAGATACGAATCATTACAACATTCTTTCTGAAATTGTTCTTTTTTTATATTAATCAGAATCATTGATGTAACCAAGATTGTTTCTTGCCTCCAATTCAGAACAATTGAAATGTATATTGAAATGAATCATAATATCTATTAGATATTTTTGATAAATGAATTAAGTATGTTGGCAAATTACGACGAGTTCGTGTAATTCAGTGTAGATAAGATTAGAAACGTGGCATTGTAAGGGTGTGAGTCAGAAAGAGTAAGATGTGATGTATTTCCATTAATCCATTTAAAATATTTCAATGCTGACTTGAAATAAATATTTTATGATAGGGCATTTTATTATTTTTATTCAGACTTTTTCAAATACAATTTCTAATACAACAGTTAGGAATTAAAGAGAAATATTAAAAATAAAATAAAATAAATAAAATAAAATAACAAAAAGTTAAAGGTTCAAGAAGAGAGAGAGAGAGAGAGAGAGGAGTTACTAGCTAAAGAAAAGTTTAAATATTGAGGAAAAAAGTTCTAGTCCGTGAGGGACGAGTGTGGCACCTGTGACGCGAGTGCATCGCCGGTACTGCTGCTGCTGCTGCTGCTGCTGCCGTTGGTGCGGTGAGGGCGGGGGGCACAGATCTTGTCAACAGTCTCTCTGTACTCGCGCGGGGCGAGGTAGGGCCTGGCTGTGTGGGCGAAGTAGCACGCCGCGCTCCCGGTGATGGCTTCAGCTATGATACGCTGTCTTAGTTTTTTCAGCTGATAGCCATTCGAGACCTTTAGGAGCGCAGCGTCACTTCCGGGGTACCATTCGCCCAGGGCACCCACCACTAGCGGTATCATTTCGGCGGAGGTGTAGCCGGCGCTGAGGAGAGCTGCGCGGGAGGCACTGTACTTACTCTTCTTTTCCTCGTATCTCTCCTGCAGCTTACCGGCGCGCGCCGCCACTACCGTTGCATCTACGATGATGGAGTGTAGCCCCCGCGCGAGAACGAGATCCGGGCGCTCACTATCCACCACTACCTGGTTTTCCTTAAGGACCTTCCATCCGCTCGCCACTGCGGCCTCTTTGTAATGCTCGCAGATGTTGTTGTGGCGAGCGTGCCACAGTGCCGAATTGAATCGGCACTCGTTGGTCACATGTCCTATGGTTTCGAACGCGGCTGTGCCGTCTGGGCGGGTGCAGCCCTTCCGGCAAGCCTTGTTCTTGTTACCAGGGCAGTGGTTTAAGGCGGGAGAGGAGTTGAGGCGGGCCGGGAAGAGAAACTTGTACACAGGTATTCTCATGTGCTCCCCGGTCCGCGTGAAGAAACCTGACTCCTTGCCCACCCCCGCCAGAGCGCCCGCGTAGATCCCTTGGGCCTTTTGGGACTGCCATCGCCGCGAGTGCGCCTTCTGAAATAAATCTCGTAGACGCCTCACCAATGACGACCTCCCCGAGGGCCCGATGGTGACCACCTCCGCACTGTTGTCCTCCATGCGTGCCTGGTAGTTGTCAGGGTCCCGGGTGTCCGGCGGCTGCTCCTGCTGGGCGCCCGTGTCCGGTCGTGGAGGGCCCGATCTCTGCTCCGGGGTGTCCCTTCTAGCCGCTGGCACAACTGAGGGTGGAGGCGCCAGGGCGACGCCGGGGCCACGTGGCTCGTCGCTGCGCACGGAAGCTGGCTGCGCAGACGAAGCTCTCAGGCCGTTGGTTCGGTTAATTGTGACCAGTACTGGGATGCCGTCGGCGTCGACTCGCTGAGTGGCGGCCAGCTCTACCCTGTGTAAGTCCTGGCTACCACTCTCGGCGTCGGCGTTTGGAGCGGCGTCCTGTGGCTGCATCTGGGCGGCGGTCCAATCGGCCCGCGCGTCGTCCTGCACGGCCGGTGTTGGTGGCGCGGCGGCGCCTACTCCTCCGCTCTGCCCGTTCGACGTCAGCTCCGGGGCGTTGCCCCCGGCGGCTACTGGGGTGTCATCCTCGGTGGCAGTGGGGTCGCGGCCTTCGCCGCCCATGGCCTCTGCATCGGTGGGCGCTGGCTCCAGCCGGGTGACAGGATAGTCCGTGGGAGGCAGTAAGAGGAGGGGAGGGTGAGGGAGGGGACGAGGGTGCCGTTGTTCTCTCCTATCTCCCAGTGTACTCCCACTCTGCCCGTGGCGTTACGCGCGCGCGACCAAAAAGTCTCTAGACCGTACCGTCTGGGCTCGTTAAAATTTTGAAGGCAGAATCTATCGCCCAAAAATCGGCCTCCTCTCTCACCTTCGTGAGGCCGATCGCCCCGTCCTCGCGGTGTCCGTAGAGAAAGGAGGAGGAAGCGCGCTCTGGGAGGGAGAGGATGTCTTTCACATGCGCTCGCAGGGCGCTGTCCATTGTGAGCAGCTGCTTCCTCGTGTATCTTCCCATTCGGAGGGGGAAGGTGAGCGCTGGCAAGACGAACTGAGTCAGGGCGTCGATCTTTTGCCAGTCATAGAGCCCCGACTCAGCTATCTTACCAGCAATGCTTTCTTGTTCAAAAAGCCCCTTCCAGTCCTTCACCAGGGAGAAGCCTACTGGCCGTCCCAGATAGTCTGTGCGATCATTCGCGCCAAGAGCTCGTAATAAATGCCCATCTATCTTGATGCCTACAACCGCATGTCTTCTTCGGTGAACGGCGAGGGTGACACATTTGTGGGGGTTAACTTTCACGTCTGTCATACTTAGGGCCCGTTGCGTCGCGTCCGCCATTGCCTGTAGCTCCTGTTCTCCGCTCGCGATTAGGGCGAGGTCATCCGCATAGGCTAAGACTTTCGCGTGCCCGGTCGCGGCCTGCTCCGCGGCTCGCACGGTCGCATCGATGACGATGTTGAAGAGGGTCCCGCTAAGTGGGCACCCCTGCCGGATCCCGCGCGTGATGGGGATTTCACCAGTCGGGCCGCGGGATGTGAGCACCCTTGTCGTGTTGTTGTTATATACGTCGGTCACGATATTGGTGAATGCTTCCCCAGCCCCGATCGCAAGAAGGGCATCCTGCAGCGCTCTATGAGGCATAGACCCAAACGCGTTTTGTAGGTCGAGAAGTGCTAGAGCCATGTCCTCTTTGCCGGCTCTGGCCCGCTCGATATGGCGTAGGAGCGTGTAGTTGTGCTCCAGCACGCCATCGAAGGGGCGGAAACCTTTTTGGGCCTTTGACAGGGCTCCGTTCTCTTCGACCCACTTGTTTAAGCGTGTTGCCCACAGCCCTGTATATAATTTACAAAGTGTGGGTCCGAGGGCAATCGGGCGCCAGTTCTTAATGTTGTCTAGCTCGCCTTTCTTATATATCAGGACGGTCTGCGACCGCCGCCAGGCCTGCGGGATTCGTCCTGCCTTCCGTATTAAGTTCATTAGAGCTGTGGTTAACTTCGCCTCTGGATCCGTTGCCCTAATATGTTTGTAGGTTAAGCGGTCTTCCCCCGGGGCGGTATTCTCGGCGTTCATGAGTCGCCGCTGTACTTCACGGGTCGAGAATTCGCCGCATTCGAGAGGCTCCCGGTCCATGATATGGGGAAAGACGGACCCGTCGTAGGCTGAGGGGTTTCGATTCGCATCTGTCTCGCACCGGAAGTACTCTTCAATTTCTTCTAGCTGGATCTGGCACCTCTCCCCTTCCTTTCCTGTGATCCAGCGCATTGCCCGGCGTCGCTGATTCATGTACGTAGTACGTATTCGTTGCTTGTCGGCAGCTGAAGGCGGCCTCGCGGCGAGCTTTCGCGGCCGCGCCTCATCTGGCGCCACTGTCACTGGTCGCGTCTTTATATTTACTGCCTCCTGAAGGCCCGTCACACATCTCTCGTATATATCTTCTAAAGCAGCAGGCTCGGTGCTTTCGCCACTCCTCAGGGCAAGGCAGATTTCATTGAATGCAGAGGTGAGGGTTTCCGGCCACTCATTCGTGCGGCGCGCTCGGGGGCCTGTGGGCCGCCGCAGTGGACCGTGCTCGGGGTCTGGTCTAGTAGAGCCTCCCTCACTGTGCTGGCGGGTCGCTTCCTGGGGGAGCGCAGGCGACGCACTCCGCGCGTGTGATTGGCCAGATGCAGGGGCAGACTCAGTTGGGGGGCGTGCCCTGGCGTCTTCCCGCGCGCCTCCCGCTCGCGCCGCAGTGGTGTGGCGTTGGGTGGTCGTCGGGTCGCCCTCTGTCTCTCTTCCTTCTTCATGTGGACTCTCAGCATTCTCTGTCGTGGGGGGCAGGTTCCTCGTCACGCGTGCATTTCCCCTTATTCTCTCGCGTCGGCCACGAGGCCTCCCCCGTTTCTTCTTCTCCGACACGCAATCCCGCCTTCCAACGGTCAGGTCAGCTGGCCGTTCAGTTTCCTCGCCGCGGCTCCGTCACCTTCGCCTTTTCCGTTGTGTGGTAGCTCTGCCCGTGGGAATCGCTGGATTGCATTGCCGGGGGGTCTGTCATACTCTTCGCGCTCGGGTGTGGAGCTTTGCGGGGGCGCGCTACGCGACCTCCTTGCTCTAGTGTCAGAACTCTGGCTCTCGCGTTGAGAGGTGGTAGCACTGGGCGTTTCCTGATTGTTAGGCGCATCGGTAGGGTGGGTCTTGTTGCTCTCGTGGTTCTTGCGTTGTATTCCTGGGTTAATTATTCTTCGGATCCGCTCCCTTTCTGCGTATTTCGTGTTCGGTAGGATTCTTTTCGAGTCCAAACTTTCTTTTCGGGCCCTCTGTGCATGCACCCTGTAGTGGGTGCCAGCCTGCTTGGCAGTCGGGCAGGCAGTCAGCCTGCTTGGGAATCGGCAGTGGCACCCTGGATAGGCACAGGCGGCGGCAAGGAGCTCGCGGGGTGTGGGCGGGGGTTGGGCTTCCGCGGCCTGTAGGCACGCCCTCCGATGCGCGGCCCACTTTCCGCAGCTGCGGTTACATCCGCCGCATATGAGAAGCGAATTAAGTCCGTGGACACGCTTCACGTGGGCTTTGAATGAGGCGCGCCGAACTGACTCATCCTGAGCACTCGTGACGGTTATGTCGCATACCGGACAGACCGCTACTTCGTTGATTGGGACCGGGACGAGGATATTGTTTTGTCCGTCTAAGGCTGGTCGCATTAGTCGCCCGGAGGGATCGTGGGCGGGGCCCTGGGCCGTCGCCCACCGGGCAGGCCTGTGTGTGTGCACGGTCGCCCTGTCCCGCAGGTATCTGCACTGATTAATGTGCTTGCGGCTTCCGATGTCGCTTCCACCACACCCTAGGCAGCGAAGTGTGCATTGCTTCCGGTGCCGGTCCTTAACATGCTCCTGCATTGCCCTCACTCGCTCGCCAAGGCTGCGTCTGGTGGAGATGGGCGGGGTTTCGTGTGGGCAGCACGGGCAGCGGATTTCGGGCGGGGCCGGAAGGTAAACTACTACTTTCTGTCCTTCTCGTCGGGGAGCAATGTATCCCAGCAGGGCCGGGCCCTGTGGGAGGACTTGTGGTAGCTCCCCCCCTTTTGTTGCTTCGCATGAGGGAGGTTGCCCGGTGACGGCGTCGCGTTCTCCCGGCTCGTGCTCGGTCTCTGCTCACTATCACTCGCGGGGTTATTCCGCTCGTCTGCTGTGGGCGGGGAAGTTGCATGGGTGGATCGCAGCTCTAAGCTGTCAAGGTCAATTATGGGGTCCAGGTTACCAGCTTGCGGAGGGCCTGGCTCGGGGCTAGCTAGGTTAATTACTGGTGGCTGGCTCATGCTTGTCTCGTCTCGTGCTTGGACGCGGTTGTGCCCAGATCGACTCGCATTCGTCTCCCGGCTCGTGCTATGTCCCTGCTCACTCGCATTCGCGGAGTTGTTCCACGCGTCTGCTGTGACTGGGGCAGTTGCGTGGTTGGGGCGCTGCTCCGGGCTCTCAAGGTTAATTACGGGGGCACGGATATCAGCGTGCGTGGCGCTTGGCTCGGGGCTAGCTAGATTTACAATTGGCGGCTGCGTCGGCTTCATCGGTGGAGGGGGGCGTGTCGGTCGTGGGTTCCAGCGGGTAGACGTCGGAGTGGGGATAAACTCCACGTCACCTTGTTCTTTCGTGAATCGCTGCCCTACCAAGTCTTCCAGGGAAGTCGGGTCCTTTGGTGGCGGGTCAGGCGGCGTCGTGTATGGATCACAGTGGAGGGGCACTAAGTCATGACTCACACCAGTTAACACATACCCGGGGGCGTTCTTGCGACTGATCGTATGCCGGAATCTTCTTACTACTTTATACATCGCCCCCTTCTTTGTCATTACTGGAGTGATACTGATTATCTCTCTTTCCGTGCTGACCGTGTGGTCCTCATGGAGGGGGGCGGCAATTACTATTTCAACTGGACTGGTGCAAGTATTGAGGGGTGGTGTAGATGGGGATGCGGTAGGGGACGAACTGAGCGTGTTTGGGCGTACCTTATCCGCTCGGCCGGGCGTGGCGTCCTGACCTCTGCAAGGCGTTCCGGGCTGCTCCGCTGTCATAGGCGCCTCAGGCCTCACGGGGGCCGCCGTACGTGGGTGGGAGGCTTCGCCCTCCTCGTGCGACCCGTCAGTAGGCTCCTCCGGTAGTCCATCTCTTGCGGCAGTTTCGGGCGGCTCTACCTGTGCAGCTGCAGATGGGGGTTGGCCATCTGGCCGATCAGCAGGCGGGCTTGGGCCCGCCTCCGAGCAGATTGGCGTGGGCGGTAGTAGGCACGCCTCCGCGATCTGGTACGGCTCCAGCGTTGTCGAGAGCGTCGGCGCTCGTGTAGGTGCGGCGCTCTGCGCTTCGCCTACATCCTCACTTGATGAGGGGGCGGGTCGCGCGTCCGGTGACTTGCTAGCACATTGCTCTGGTTCTACTTGACAACGTGTAACGTGGTCTTCCTCCTACTCCAGGTTTTCCATTGGGGTGGTGGTTGTCCCTCCCGTCCACGTTTTCACGAGCTCATCATCTTCTTGCCTATTTTCCACGATGGCGTCCTGGTGGGCGTTCTCACTCGATTGCGGGGCGGGGCGCTGGCTGATGCTGGGGTTGTCACATCGTTGACTTTGGCGGTGTCATCGCACCTGCCGCGCTCTCGCGTCCTGTCGGCCTTAGGCTGCGTCCTCCTCTTCCGGGCTGGTCCCATGGGTTTGGTGGCGGTCTTCACCGCTTTTCGTGGCTGTTTAAGTGGGTATTCTGGAGGGGCGGAGCGCGAGCGTGTGGTCGGGGCTCGGGTGCTTGGAGTGGGACGCGCAGTTCCTGCTACTTTCTTCACCGGTTGTCTTCGGACCTTACGAGTGATGTTGCCCTTCCCAGTGCGGATGTCTCCTGCTGTGGCTTTGGGGGACATCGTGCGGGGGCATGGTGGACATTCACATATTTCAGAGGACGGTAGGATTTCATCCTCTTGCGGAGCCTCTTGTGGTTCCGAAGTAGTGTTTAGAAGGGGTGATTTCTTTTTTGACTTCCCTTGTGCCGGCAGAAGGCGGCGTAGTTCAAGTGGAAGTTGAGTACGGGCCCGTGTTTCGTCAGGAAGCGGGGACATGTTTATTACTTCGTTATGGGCCCTCTCCATCGAATTTAGCGGAGGTGAATGTCGAGTGCTATTGGGGCTGGTCGGAAACGCATCTTCATCGTCAGAGCCGCTACTTGTCAAGCGGGGTCGCTTTCGCAGAAGCCTAGCCATTTTCAAGGTAGGGAGAACACAATGTACAAAAAGACAGTGGCACACAATATCGGGTCACGACAGAGGGAATAGTTATTTATCGGCAGAGTCTCACAAATGTTTGTTCACAGTCAACACAAATGCTAGTTGTCACACTGGCGGGTTGTTTCTTTTGGTTTTCTTCTGGAGAGTCGGGCCAGCGCGGGAAGTAGGCGGCGGCAGTGAGGGCGGAGGCTGCGGGAAGACGACCATAGCCGCCCCCGGCAGGAGAACGGGAGCGGGGCGGGCTCACGGCAGGGCGAGGTGCGTAGCGCAGGTGCGTTTTATATGCTCAGTGCGGTGCGGGCTAATGCTATTAGACTTCACAGCGGTGATTGTTGCACGGAACGATTACGGCGGTTTAGACAAATGGTTCTTGTACAGTGTTCGTCGGTGTGGTTGGGGAGCGGGGTAGCATATCACATCCGGCATCTTCATTGGAGCTTCTGGTGGCGCCGCTATAGGATTTCCTCCACTATTGCGTAAGACGCGAGTGTCAAGTCGCTCCCCACTCGGTGTCATGACTGGCAATCTCGAATCGCGGCTAGCGGTTGGGGGGGGAGGGAGACCTAGTGGCCGACGAACAGTGCTGCCAGATCTACTGAATCCTCAGTCGAAATGCTGGTTATCAGGAAAATGTGAATATTATTGAACTGTTTTTCAACTGAACATGGATTTTCTGCTGACAATTATCTACAAGTGGTAGGTTTCAATGCGCCACCCTGTTCATGCGATCCTAAAGTAGTGAACCCATGGCTCCGTTCTTTGGTCTTGTAACGCATCCACATGTCTACACTTTGATCAATTCTACGTATGATTATTCTGGAAGCATTGTGACAAACATTTCACATATTAATTATTAGTGATCTGAATTAATATATGAATATGGGAATTATGGTGTCATAATGACAAATGACAAAAT
Organism: Acheta domesticus; assembly: GCA_031308135.1. NCBI lineage: Eukaryota > Metazoa > Arthropoda > Insecta > Orthoptera > Gryllidae > Acheta > Acheta domesticus. The sequence continues at coordinate 78,848,629 of JAHLJT010002406.1, read as the reverse complement.
TTAATATTTATCATTATTTAACGATAAGGATTAATATATAAGTCTGAAGATTATAAGTCTATGCCTACGTACATGCAAGTTCAGATACATATGCATCCCTTTTAATATTTGTATATTGCATGTATAGTGAATCTCTTGCATTATTATTGTATTGTTTTCGCTAAAGTAGTTGTGGGGGAATGAGGTTGTGAGAGAGAGAGCAGCGGACCCCTTTTTTTGTATATCCGGGAATATCCTGTTCTCCTTCCCCCAACACCTTCAATAGTTCAACTTATTTAGAGGGGTTCGAAGGACCAGCTTTGGACAGGTTGCATCTGTTGTGTAAGATTGCTGCTATTATAGCTTAAGGAAAGTAAGTTCACAATTGACATAAAAACATATATTAAATTAAAGCATAATAGAGGTACAGTGTTTGATCAACAGTTAGACATGCAGGCACTTTCTTCAGACTCATTACACATGGTTAGACGGCAATTCAAACCAGCGTTGCTGGATCATCACACAACACGTGGCACAGACAGCATTTCAGGCAGTGGTGTTGTATTCCCCTCGCGTTGGGCGATATAAGGGAGAAATGCTCAGGATGAAGAACTGTTGCAGTCTGGCGCTCGCCAGAAACGCACCATCACATCACACGTGGTACAGGCAGCGTTGTATTCCCCTCGCGTTGGGCGATATAAGGGAGAAATGCTCAGGATGAAGAACTGTTTGCAGTCTGGCGCTCGCCAGAAACGCACCATCACATCACACGTGGTACAGGCAGCATTTCAGGCAGCGTTGTATTCCCCTCGCGTTAGGCGATATAAGGGAGAAGCTCGTAGTGCAGATTGTTGCAGCTTACGGATGCTAAACGCTGCACCTTGAATTGAACATGTAGCGTACTTCGAAAACGACACTCGGCGAGCGTTGCACAAACTAGGCCTTAAAGTAAACCTGTAGCACATGTGGGAAAACAGCGTTCCGCGAGCATTGCATTCAGCGTGCATACTGCCAGGAGGCTCACACAAGACTGAACTCCGGATGCGTCGGGTGACGCACGGAGAAAACTCGCAGCCAATGAGCGAGTGACATTGGAAATTGAGCTCTAATGATTAAAATGAAAACGTTTGCGTTTATAAATTTTATAAATAAGTTTTATAAATGTTTTAATTGAGATTTTGAATTTGGTGAATTTTGTTTTAAACGCATTATTGATTTGGTTTGTAATTTGTAATTTTATATGACAGCGATTACGATTTCTCGAAGCGCTCGCTGTTTGATTGTTGTTTTCGCTTTGTGCCGGAATGAAGCTGATAAATGTTACTGCTCAATTATTTACAGACGTGCTTTCTTAAAATTTTAAGGAGCCGTATTCGCTCCGCTGTCCCCCCAGAAATATTATAATTAATATTATTTCTTATATTATTGTGTAGTGTGCTCCGACAGTAGTCATTAGATGTAATCATTTAAAATAGGAAATGAAGATTTTACCCCATCTCTGTAATTCCATTGCCAGGAATTATCAAGGAGTCAAAATTAATATGTGTATCACTTTCTATAGCTAATGAAATTGTAACATGTGATTTCCTTCATTGCATAATTGTACAATGATCGGACTATAGCGGGTTCAAAGAATTAGTTTAAATGTTACACTGCAAAAATACGCAGCAGCAATTGTTATATTGCTTCACATTGGTTTTCATCAACCGTAATTCGTTTTACTGATGTATGATGATGTGGCAAAAGAAATCTATCAACCCTGCCTACTTACTTCCCGGCTGAAAGAGATCCTAAAATAGTGAACTCATGGTTTCATTAATTCAAGTAATTGAACAATATCCACATGTCTACACTTTGATCCATTTTATGTAAGATTATGTGAATTCATTGGTTAAATATACTAACTATTTATATTAACGATCTAAGTTAATATATGAATACGAAAATTATGGTATCATAATGACAAATGACAAAATTTAATATTATTCATTATTAACAATAAAAATAAATATTTACATAAGTCAGAGGATTATATGTAACACATGTTTATTGGAGTAAATATACTCCAATTGGCAGAAAAAAAAATTTTTTGAATGTGGTGGGATTGAAATCTAGCAATGGATAAAGTATCAAAGTCTATGCCTACATGCATGAATGTTCAGATACATATGCATCCTTTTTATATTTATATTGCATGTATAGTGAATCTCTTGCATTATTATTGTATTGTTTCCGCTAAAATAATCATTAGATATAATAATTTAAAATAGGAAATTAATATTTTACCCTATAACTGTACTTCCACTGCCAGGAATTATCAAGGAGTCAAAATTAATGTGTGTATCGCTTTCAGTAGCTAATGAGATTGCAACATGTGGTTTCCTTCATTTGATAGCTGTACCATAATTGGAATATGGTGGTTTTAAAAGAGTTTTAATGTTACACACATATACGGCAGCCATCGTCATATTGCTTCACATTGATGTTCGTCAACCGAAATTCGTTATGCTGACTGTAGCGAAAGAAATCTGGTAACACTGCGGAAATGACGTCATTTCAGTGGACGCATCTCGAGCAGCGAAGATAATGAACAAGGCTCAGGTTAATATGCACTTAATACGTAGATTATTCCGTCCAATATTCATTATAATTTTAGACGATCTTATGAGTCATTTATCAAGGAAAAAAATAAAGAAATAAAGAAAAAAAAATTACGTATCATAACATTAAAACCTGGTTTATATGAGGAAAATATATCCTAAAATGATGACATTTAAATTTCAACCACGAATTGGATATCAGTAAAGCATCAAACTATAGGTTTGCAGAAATATTCACTTACATGCGAGTGAATCCCGTTTAGTTGTGTTTGTTTTCTCGCATGTATTACTATGTATTATTGTGTTATGTTTCAGAGATATATCGCTTGATATAAACTGATAAATTTATAAATATTAACGGAATCAACATATAGACCCCTTCATATAATACATATATCAAGATTCCAATTTTGCAATTTCAAATGTGTTAGCTTCAAGCTGAATCGCAATAGCGCGTGGAAGTACATGTTATATTTAATCCTATTGACTTCTTTGCTCTGAAATCGATTCTACTGCTTTCAACAACGGAAATCTGGCAGCATTGCCGGCGTGCTCGCTCGCGGGAGGGGGGAAGCTATCGCATCTTCAATTGTGTAGAAATGGCTTCTTTCGAAGGGGAAGCTACTCGACTCGCCAAGATGGCGATCTTAGCTAAGGTTAATATGTGGCAGGCGCTTCTGAAATTACTCCCGTCGAATGTCTTGCGCCAATTGTCCTATTTGGCGTTTTAAATTGAAGCCTGGACCCGGCTCTATCTTATTTGTGGGATGATGTAGACTCTGGGTGCAACATCGAACGATACTTTCGTGAAAGACGAACCGTCGCCCAGTGGTGGGGGGCATGTCTGTTGGACGCGTTATTACGAAGTTATCGCATGGTATAATTGCACAGATTGACTTAAGATTAAACCGTAAGATTGTCCTTGTCCTACTTATGTGCACATACGTCTACATTATATAGAATATGATACATTATGATGCATTGTCATGCACAGGCCTACAGAGCGGGAACGCGACACCTCAACCACTGGCACACGTGTACGGCATATTACACATTGGATAGCAATAAATGAGCATGTTCACACACGCCCGCGATCAAGTGCCCGCACCGCTTAGCGTCACCACCACCACACCTTTCGGGCGGCGCATCCGCTGGACCTACATTACGGTGTGCAACGCATCGCCGCGCCCGCCATCAGCTGCCGCCGCCGCCGGCCCCGCGCTGGCCCTCCTGGTGGAGTTATCTTCTCATTATTCCACACACGATAGCACTAGATAACTATAACTCACTGTTCGGCTTCGGGAAGTGGCACTGAAGGAATAACACCTAGCTCAGATCAATTACAGAAACTTATCTCATAATATCATTCTTAGTTGCGGAGCAGCTCAACAACAGCACGTCTGTGCACATCCGCCATCTTGCTTGGGAAGACAAAAGAACTTAGTATTGTGCATTAGGGAAAAGGCTCACACCATTAATATGCACATTTCGAGCAATTTCTAAAAACTTATGCATTTGTGGGTAGGAGTGCTTCTAATGAATTCCAATCAAGTTTTTTGAAAACTTAAAGCTTTTCTGTGAAAAAGAGATCAAATTTCGCATTTACAGTAACGCTTAAAAATCATGTTCTTAAAAACGACTCCAAATATTTCAATGGAAATTGCCATTTAGGACGTGGTTTTACCCTTCTTTAATATTCTTAAAATATTATTTCTGTTCCACTATTAATACACAAAAATTGAGAAAATTTGAAAAACATGTACTTTGGGCAGCTACTGATGGCAGCTGGCAAAAGTATATGACAAGACAGAAAAGCTAGGCCAGACCAAACAAATTATAAAACTAACTACAACGAGAAAGTCTGTGCCATTCTGTACCACCACTAGTTCAAATAGAAGAACTTCATCCCAGATCGACAGGGGTTTTTATGTTTGGAAAAAATCGTACGTATAGTTCAGATGCAAGTGTTGTTCACATACACCGGACAGACGTTTTCGAAAAAACAATACTTTTTCGGTATCAGGGGAGCCCTTCCATTATTTCCATTGGAAAGAAATCTCCACAGACCTCTCGATTTTCCACAACATATATATCTTTCTCTACACTAAGTATTACTGACGTATATAGAAAGTAACAAACATTTTTCAAATAATTTTATTTTTCTAAAATAATCATTTTCTAAATTCATTTTTTCGTTGTTTTTTTTTAATTCTGGCCCTCAAGAAAATGTGCGCAGACAAATCTCTTTCCCCACACGTCATATACAGTTTTTACTTTTTTTGACAAATAAATAAATAAACTAGTGGTGCTACAAAATGACACAAAGTTTCTCGTATTTGTTTCTATTTTCTTTGGTTCGGGCTAGCTATTCCGACTTTCCTCATACATTTGCCATCTATCACCGGCCAAAGTACATTTTATTCAAATTTTCTCAGTTTTTCAGTTTCCTAATAGTAGAACCAAAATATTACTTAAAGAATATAAAAGTGATACCTCGTCCTATAGGGCAATTTTTGTTGAACAAGTTGGAGCCGTTTATAAGAAAATTACTTTTAAGCGTTACCGTAAATGCGAAAATGGAGTTCTTTTTCCAGAACATTTTTGAGTTTTCAAAAAACTTCATTGGAAGCCATTTAAAGCACTAAACTCGTAAATGCAACAGTGTTTAGAAATCGCTGGAAATGGGCTTATTAACGGCGTGAGAGGCATTAAAAAAAATTACATTTGTGTAAAGAAGATATAGACATAGAAAAAGAAGTCATAAACATTAGCTCTGGTTACTCCCTACAGTATTACAAACTTTACAGCCATTTCCCTTAAAATTGATTTTTGGCTTTTGGTCGTCATTAGAAACCTAAAACATCACACCTCGGGTTCTTGCAATATAACTCGCTGATTATTTTTGTTATAATTCAGATATATAGTGCATGAACCGAAACAAATAATTTGAACCAATTATTTCATGAAGAAACTTTTATTTAAAAAATTAATTTTCTGAATTTGTAAGTTTCTGGCAAAAAATGTTAAAAATATGTAAACATTAATGATGATATTGTTTTGGTTCAGGCACAAGTTCAAGTGATCTGTTATCATAAGAAAAATTAATTGAACCAGAATAGTAGTTCGAATGTTAAGATGCCACAGCTTAGAACTTATTTCAATACCCAAAATTCCGTTTCTTTCAAAATAAATTTTGAAAATTTGTTCTTACTGTTTTTGTTTTCATTGTAGACATAATTACAAAATAAATGTATTTAAAAAGTTATTAAACAATATATACAATTTTTTTTCCATCTTTGGGGTATACTTTAGAGTGAAAATCTCTATCTTCAATTTTGTTTTGTAGGAATACGGCGGAAAAATAACACTCAACATTTTCAAAAATTCAGAGTTACCTGTGAAAAACCGGACCTTTGGCATATTATCAATGTATTTAACTCAATTCTTCGGAAAAAAATTTAAGTAAAAATTCGGAGCCATTTTTGAAAAAAAAATTGAAAATGTCCATAAGGCTTCATGTAAAGTATCCTTAAAATATAAAGAATATTTTTCAAAATCGGAAACCGTCGGGTCGAGCCAGATCGTCCGGGGAATATCCATCCGGGGAAAATCCTACGAATGGTTTAGGTGCTAGTAGTGTTTACAGACGGACGAACGGACGTTAAAAAAGCAACACTTTTTGGTAGCAGGGGACCCCAAAAGGTGTATTTTCGTTGAAATCTCGAAATCGATTTTCCGCAGTATCACATAACTTTCTCTCTAGTATATGTATTACTCCATATATACTATATATATATATATATATATATATATATATATATATATATGTATATACACACACACCACACACACACACTACGTACACGAGAAAATAACTAGTGGTGCAACTGAATGGTACAGACCTTCCCGTATTAGTTTTCTATTTCCTTTGGTCTCGGCTTGCTATTCGGACCAGATGCTATCTATCACAGGACCATTCTTGCCAGATGCAATCTATCACCGCCCAAAGTACATTTTTTGACATTTTATTAAATTTTCTGTTTCCTAATGGTAGAACGAAAATATTGTTTAAGAATACTGAAGAACAGTAAAACCTCGTCCTAAAGAGCATTTTTTGAATTTGGACCGCATTTAAGAAAATGGCGTTTAAGCGTTACTAAAAATGCGAAATTTGAAGCACTTTTACCCAGGAAATGTTTAAGTTTTCGAAAAACATCATTTGATGTACATCAACTCATAAATACAATAGTATTTACAAATTGCTGGTAATGTTTCTATTACAGATGTGAGAGATCTTTCAAAAAAATTACATCTGTGTAATTTTTGAAAAAACAAAAATACCTCAAACTTTACGTCATATTAAAGAATGCAATTTGCACTATCGGTTCGAAAATTTTGAAGAAAGAATTAGGAGCCTTTGATCAGAAAATGGTGTTTCTGAAAATGCGAAATTTTGAGCTAGTTGTCCTAGAAAAGATTGAGTTTTCCAGAAACTTTACACGACATTTTTAAAGCACGTGTACTCATAAATTTAATGCTGTGAAAACATCGCCGCTAATGTAAATATTAACGACGTGAGAGACAAGTAAAAAATCAGTTTGTAATTTTTGGAACAACTAAAGAATACAGGAACATACTGTTTTTTTCTAATCATAGAGCATATTAGGGATTTTTCTAATCATAGAGCATCTAATCATAAAGCATATCCTTACCAAAAGTTTAAAGAAAAGCTTGGAACCGTTTTTAAGAAAATCTTGTTTTTGTGATTTTTGTGATTACAATTGCACATATTGCACGCAACATTACGTAAAACTACTAAAATTTTCAAAACAATGTGCATGACAATGAAAGAACTCACTACGAAAAACATATTTTTATTTGAAGGAAAAATCTATCTTAATTTTGTTGTTGTAGGAAGAACCCGAAAAAATTCAAACTTTTGCTATTTTCGAAAATATAGCGTTAGCCGTGAAATTAGGATCTACGCCACCTTCATAAGTGTATTTTACTATATTCTTACAAAAATTTAAAGAAAGAATTTGGAGCCGTTTTTGAGAAAATTTCTAAAATGTCCGGAGGGGCTTCATGTAAAGTACCCCGAAATTTTGAAGAATGTTTTTCAAAATCACGACACCTCGATTAAAAGAAGATCGGCCGGTAAATATTATTAATTTTGAAGAAATCGTACTAATGGTTTCGGCGCTACATTTGTTCACAGACGGACAGAGAGAGACAGACATATAGACAGACAGGCAGATAGACATATAGACGGATAGACAGACGTATAGATAGATAGAAGATAGATATAGAGATGGACGGGCAGACGGACGGACGGACGTTTTGAAATAACCATTTTTCGTATCAGGGGCCCCAAAACGTGTATTTCCGTTGAAATCTCGAATCGATTTTCCGTTGCATTACATAACGCCCATAACGTATATTACTCCGTACGTACGTATACAGGGAAGTAAACATTACATTTATGTAATTTTTGAAACAAAATACCCCACAATAAACTTCACGTAATATTAAATTAGTACTATCAGTTCGAAATGTTTGAAGAAAAAATTTGGAGCCACTTTTGAGAAAATGGCGTTGAGCGTTTACGAAAATGCGGAATTTTGAGCTACTTTCTCATAAACGGTTGATTTTCCAGAAACTTTATATATCATAATTTAAAGCTTATGTACTTATAAATATAATAAAGTGACAAAATCTTCGCTATGTAAATATTAACGTGAGAGGCCAGGCAAAAAAGTTACATTTTTGTAATTTTTCAAGAAACTGAAGAATAGAGC
>JAHLJT010002406.1:78817060-78840152 GCA_031308135.1 Acheta domesticus | reverse complement strand
CTCACCCGATAGCCCGCCAGGAGGCAGCAATCAGGACCTGAAGGTAAATTATAACAATTCGTGACGTACGGGATTTTCATGAATATTAATATTGGGTTTGGGGTAGATTCCTGGTTCTTAACATACAGAATACTACACAGTTCCATTTTTCGTGAAAAAGTGGACATAAAATGGCGGGATCGTGGAACAATGGAATGCGCGACTCTGTATCTAGGGACTCTAATATTAAGTTGTTGAAGCGCTCACCTGCTGGATGATCTAACCAGCGTCCACGTTCGCTGCCATGTTTAAACACGATTTTTCTGTCTGTGGACTGTATTTCTGTGGCCTATCCAGGTCACACACGAAAAAGGGAGAGAGAAGCGGACTCCAATGGTGGAACTGCAACGTCACTGCGTATATAGTGACTTTGCACCTCCCCATTGGAGTCTTTCTTTCATCCCTTCTTCGTGCGTGACCATGAGAGGCCACTTTGAAAAAATCGAAGTGCAGCTATTAGCGCGTCCGAGGTTAAGAATGAAGTACAGGGCCTTATAGGCTTCCCCGGTAAATAAACATTTCCCCGTTTTTAAGATTCAAACGGTCTTAAATCCTCATTATCATATAATTTTTCATAACAACAATTACATTAGTAAATTAATAACTCGAATACATTATATATTTGCCACAAATCGTGGTGATTATCTCAGAATGTATTAATTTATATAGAAGGGATACGTCTGGCTGTGGATCAGTCACAGCTACGATTCAACGTGCTTCGTTGCCGTATCATACTGTTCTCAGAAAAGTTCGCGTTTCGGTTGTTTATGTTTTCATTGTTCGCTGTGTTTAGTTGTTTTGTTCTTGAGATTTATGGTTTCAATCACGTCAAAGTTAAACGTAATTTCGTTTACTTTTCTTCATTTTGGTGTTTAAGGTGTTGTACATATAATTTTCAATGTTTTAACTTATTTTTCTTTGCAAACAATTTAGAATATATGATCCACCGACCGTAAAGCGCAAGAGTGGAAAAGTGCTGCATTGTGGGGGAAAACAAATGTTATTGTTTATAATTATTTAACTATGATTAATTTTCGAACGAGATTCTTACTCAATGGCCACCTGGCTGTCCGCTCTCCCGGCGCGAAGCAGGTCTGTGTCCCATGAGTCAAATCAATTTGTTCCCGTGGGCCCGACATTTCTTGTCGTCAAAAGAATTTTAAATATTTTGTTCGGTATAAAAACTTATTATTTTTCTACTGTTAAAAAGGAAATAAGAGCCTTCTACATAATATTCTATTGTCAAATGTTTAATGTAATGTCTAACAAACCCATACATAATATTCTATTGTCAATTGTTCCTGAAGTTAATGTAACAACTGGATATATTCCTAAAGAATCGCGAAGAAATACAAAGCAAACACGAAATTTTTCTGCTGCAAAATCTTTTCTGCCGCCAAAAATGTTTCTATACAATTAGAGACTAACTGATCGTGAAAAAGAAAAAATAATGTTTATTGTAACAAAACAAAGATGTATTGTATAATTTACGTTTGCACTGTGTACATTTTTTAAAAAATATTTAATACGCCTGTAACAAGTAATGTACTTCATCTTCCGGGTCAATGACCCCCATCTCAAATCAGGTTTTTTGTCCAGTTTCCCTGATCCATTGAGCAAATGCTGAGATGGCCCCTTGTTTTGTTTCTGGACGTTAATGTAGCTTCACTGTGTGTTAGCACAGTTTGCTAAGGATGGGAATTAAAGCATAATTATGTCATGCATTAAAGCATAAATACAGTTCATACGAGAATACATTGAATTGGGGCATGCAGTTGAATGCGTCAGTAAGATAGCGCCTCCCTTTTACTTTATTCCTCATTTTTGTGTGTTGAATCCACATTCACCTACTACACCACTGCGTGTGGTCTTCAATTGTAGTGCCAAGTCATCTTCTTGGTTAAGTTTTGAACGACCTACTCTTCGTTGGCCCTAACATGCAATCAGAGCTCATTGATATTATGCTTAGATTTCGATTGTTTAATGTTTGTTTTACAGCAGACATTGAGAAAATGTATAGAATGGTTCGGGTGCATGATGCTGATACTAAATTTCAGAGAATTTTGTGGAGAGAGAACCCTCACGACCATATTAAAATTTTTAAATGTTACATATGGTATGGCCCCATCCGCATTTCTTAGTACAAGGTGTCTTAACAAGTTGGCTGAGGAAATAAATGAAATTGATCCTGAAGTGGCTTCAGCCATCAAGCAGGGGTTTTATGTAGATGACTTACTGTTTGGGAGTGGACTGTGCTGAGAAGGCAGCATTCTTATTTCAAAGGATTGTAAAAGTGCTCAAAGGGGCTCATTTTAATTTGAGAAAGGTTAATAGCAATTCTTCGTTGTTTCTGGCCACTCTGAATAGCACCCACACACAATACTCTTCCACGTCTCTGGCCTCGGACGATACACACAGAATATTGGGTTTGACTTGGAACACCGATAAAGACACTTTGCATTACTTACAGCAAACACCCCGATCCAAACACTTTCAACTTCCCGTGTATCACAAAAAGGGTTGTGTTGCATTTGATAGTCACTATCTATGACCCATTAGGTTTTGTGAATCCTTTCCTGGTAACGTTGAAGCTTTTTTTGCAAAAATTGTGGCCTTTGCAGTTTCACTGGGATACTCCTCTTGATTCTGATCTCACTTGTTGTTGGCCGTCTTTGGTCAATGAGATTGTTTTACTGCCATCAATTATATTCCCACGTAAGGTGTTACCCCAGGGTCACCTTCCCTCTTGTCTGGTAGGATTTTGTGATGTCTCTCATAAGGCGTACGGAGCTGCATTGTATCTAGTTAATCATGATTCTGCATCCGTTAGGCATAGCCACTTGTTGTGCTCTAAATCAAGACTTTCTTCCCTGGTAGGTTCTACTATTCCTCGCTTGGAGTTGTGTAGTGCATTGTGTTGGTAGAAGTGACCAAGAAGGTATTGAGAGCATTGGAAATTGTGTGTTCAATTAATCAAGTGTATCTTTTTTCAGATAGTTCTATTGTTTTGCACTGGTTGGTGAAAGCAATCATCAGTTGGATGCTTTCACTGCCCATAGAGTCTCAAAGATGGTGGCATCCTATCCACTATCTTGTTGGCGCCATGTAAGCTCAAAGCAGAATCCCGCTGATCTGCTAACCCGTGGTGTCTCCCCCCAGGCACTGCAACACAGTACACTCTGGTTTTTAGAACCACCATAGTTGAAGGAGCCAGTGTCTAAGTGGGCCAAGCCTTTTGTCGACGCTGAGGTGGCAGAAAATGGTAAGGTAGACTCTCCGTGTTGTATGTTCACTGCATACCAAACAAGTATGCCTTCTTCAGATGTAGGTGAAACCCAAAATTCCTTTGTTCAAGTGTTGCTTAGCAGATACTCAAAATATCACAAGTTGATAAGGGTGTTAGCACTATGTTTAAGGTTCATTAACAATATACGAGCTGCAATTGTTGCTCGCATTGACCCTGCATCTGCTCAGATGAGGAGACGGGGTTGGTTGTCACCTCTTGAATTGAGAGAAGCCACAGTGGTTATCATAAGGCTCATTCAACAAGACATGTACCCCCTTGAATATAAGGCACTCTCAGCAAAGAAGGGACTACCTCCCAAGTCATCTCTCCTTAGCTTGAATCCTTATCTAGGCCCTGATGGGATCTTGCGGGTGGGTGGCCGTTTAATGCATTCTCAGGTGGAGAGGTTAAACAAGCATCCTGTTATAGTTCCGCCTAACCACAAATTTACTGTCCTTTTCTTAGAAATGATACACCTCGCATTTCTACATGCGGTCTTAGCACTGATGATGGGATGTGTGCGCCAGCAGTTTTGGATTCCCTCCCTACGACGGGTAGCAAAAAAAGTAATCAATGCTTGCCTGACTGCAAGCGCTGGCATGCTACTCCTGTTGGGCAGATTATGGGTTCATTGCCGCCTAGCCGTGTGAATCCTCCTCGGCCATGGGCTCACACATCCTTGGATTATTGTGGGCCAATTTTAACAAAGCCGTCTCTCACGAAATCCAAAATGTCTCAGAAGACTTGGATTGCCGTGTTTATATGCCATTCCACGAAAGCTTCGTATTTAGAAATTGTGGAAAATCTATCTTCCTCTCAACTTCATTGCGGCCTTTGAACGTTTTAGCTTGAAGCGTGAAGCTAATCGCTTTGTTCTTCCCTCTCAGGATTTAGAGATTATCATCAATTTTTTATCAGTGCAGGGTACCTCCTGGCACTTTTGTCCCACATACTCTCCGCACCGAAACTCGTTGGGTGAGGGTTGTGTACAAAGTCTTAAATTCCATTTGCGTCGCGCTTTAGGGCAACAAGTTGTGCCCTTGCTTACCTTGTACACTTCTCTTAGCAAAATAGAAGCTTGTTTGAACTCAAGACCGCTTGAAGTCACATCTACTGATATGGATGTGTACTTGATTTTGACCCCGAATCACTTAGTCTACGGGCACGCACTTAATAATTTTCCTGTAGATACTAACTCACCTCTTGTGCAGATAACTCCTGCGCAACAGTTCCTCAGTTTAAATAACAAATTAGCAATAATTTGGAAATATTGGTCGCGAAACTACCTTCACACCTTGCAACAAAGGGTGAAGTGGAAAGGGAGTCACCACCACTAGGTGTAAATGATTTAGTGCTTTTAATTGAGGAATCTCCTCCCTCTCAATGGAAATTAGGTGTAGTGGAGAAATTGTTCCCTGATCAGGCTGGGTTTGTGCGTACTGTTGAAGTAAGAACTAGCCAGGGCAAATTATAGCGACCAGTACCAAAATTATGTGCACTGGCTAGATCCTCCCTTGAATAACCCCCTATCCATGATATTTATCTCTACTCTTTCCTCCTCGGTCGACCAGAGACGCTCAGCTGATTTTTTTTCTCTTTGCTGCTGGTGTTATGCCATTATTATTTTATTGGTCATCCCATATCGTGATATTAATTTATTTATTTACATGCTTATTCGTTTTAGGTCATACTGTGTGGCCTGCCACTTGGCATTTGCTACTATGATAGGCTAATTGTTACGAGATACTCAGTAATGGTTCGAGGTTGGTTACAATATGTACGCTAGGCAACCGCCTATGCAATCATTTGCTGTATGCCCTTCTCACGTGTTTTATAGTAGGAAAGGGGTCTCTCAAGCTAATGCAGGACTGTGTTCAACTTCCCAGTGCTAGTTGCTGAAAGAAGTGAGTGGGAGACGGACTGTGCCTAACTCGAGCATTGCCATGCGCCCGGCCCGAATAAATGTTAGCACATTTTTCTCGGCGCGGACAAAGTTCCTGTTACATCCGCCCACTTGGGCACTCTTTGTGGTACTCCAAATTATGGGAGTTCCATGCAGCACCAGTGTGTTATGGGGGCGCCAACTCAAAAATTCGCGCGTCCCACTTAAAAAAATTAATTAATTAAAAATTAATTAATCATTGTTCCCCCGCGCCTCTACGCATGGGGCGTCTTCTTCCGCCGCGCGGCTTCACCCACGCCGCCGACACCGATGACGTCACGACATCACCACCGTCACCGTCACCGCCACCGCCGCCGACGTTGCCGCCGGGGCCGGCGCCGCTGCCACCACCACCACCGTCGCCGCCCTTATCTCCCCCCGCCTCCGTCCGTCCGCCCTTCCCCCGGCCGGCCGGCTAGCCACCCCCTGCCATGCGCCCGGTGTCATTCTCGGGGCGGTGGTCAGAGCTGGCGTGGCTAGCGGGAAGAGTGCTGGGTGGTGCTGCTGGGCTACGACTGAACGGGGAGTGCGGTGGGCAGCTTATCGCTCCACACGGGAAAGCTCAAAAACTTTGGCGTGAAGCATTCCCGTCAGCGAAGGGCATTTTTTTCTATGTGCATTGAGACCCTCTACTAGACAGCAGTGTAAAAAGGAGGAGCTGCGGTACTATGAGAGTAGTCTGGTTTGAAAAATCTAGGCATGTGTGCCTCGTAGCCTTCAATACATTCTGCAATGTTTACACTAATTTAATTTTTCTTACTGTATCAGTCAGGCAGCCTCGCCTAGTCAGTGTACCTTTCATTTTGTGTTTTCATAGCAATGCAAGAGTTTTGTGAAATTGTTAAAGTTTTTTGTATTCTTTGACACTGTGCGCACGTTTTGTTGAGCACTCCTTTTGCTTGTAGTTCATTTACCGTTGACATGATTTTCTATAACTCGGGAACAAACATTTTTCAAATATTTTTATTTTTCTAAAATAATTGCTTTCTAAATCCATTTTTTCGTTTGTGTTTTTTTATTCTGGCTCTCAAGAAAATGTGCGCAGGTAAATCTCTTTCCCCACACGTCATATACAGTTTTTACTGTTTTTTTTCACAAATGAATAAATAAATGAATAAATTGCATTCTTTGTCACAAAAGAAATAGAAAAATTTGCTGCAAGTGCAAAAAAGAATTACACATTCAAGGGTTTTACCAATTCGATCAAAAGTTGTAAATACGCTGTAAATAAGTAAATATGAATGTACCGTTCAAAATATTCAAGTTATGTTTTCACAACGAAACGAAAAATAAAGTTTCGATCTACTAACATCTATTTATTATATAGTGCCCAAAGGCACCTGTAGGGGCCATCTATTTCTAAAAATCTACAATCTATTTTTTACGTAAAATAGAAAAAATTATTTTATACAAGCAGGAACTGAATTATTATGGAGTAAAATGGCAAAATATTTTTCTTTCTTGGAGGGTGAACACTTGTGCGATGTTGAACTGTAATGTGAGTGTTTAATGTGTGGATGTCTGGTTTTCACAAGAATTTTGTGATAGTTTTGTGGCTCTCAGGGGGCTGGCACGGGACTTCATTCGTCCTGCAGACTTAAACGTCGCATCCGGATGGTTAGTAAGAATTCAACAACAAGTGTTGGCCCCTGCGCCGCAAAATGTGAATCAGACAACACAAGGGCAGAAATTCATAATATTTCTTAATAAAAACTCATACCGATTTTTTATTATTAAATGATATAAAGAAAACTATGAGTTTGAATGATCTTAATTACACACCTATTACTTTCATGTGTAAGAGTTCCTTAAACTCTAATTGTACTACCTCTGGGCAACGTAGGAATGTAAAGGGTTACACTGTAACTTTTCAGTCCATTGCCTATCAGTAGACCCTAACAAAAAGAGCTTGAATAAATATGAACTTTTGCAATTTTCCATATGCACAACCATTTGCACAGTCCATAAAATTAACATTTTTACGATGTTCCTGTTGCAGGTTTCGGTATCACATAACATAACAATAGTCGGAGTATATTTTGGTATGCTTAAAAAACGAATACTTTATTTCAACCTCTTCTGACAGAAGAGGGAGTATGCTTTACGTTTAACATGTTACCAAATGAAGAATTATTCAGAAATGATACGTGAGTATATGCTTTTTCGAATATTATAATAACCGAAAATCTGATCGTTTATCTATGAAGGAAAATAATTTTGAAAATTTACATCCTAACTTCATAGTTAACTGAAGACAAAATAGACGATATTAATATTGTATAAGAATATTTGGTATACAATGTAGATAAATAAATTCGAAACTTCAATCGTTCCACATACCCGAGAATACTCGGACGCAGCAAAATTAAACTTATTAGACATTCACAAAATTTTAAAAAAATTAAGTCTGTCCATGAAATGAAAATTACTCAAAAATCTATTCTTCAAAAATTGTTCTTTAAACAAGATCCTGTACAAAGATTTTAAAATGAATATAATTTTCGCATGATTTTGCGTGTAACAAAGGCAATTTTAAAAACTAGATATGAAAAAATGGCTTCAAATATGTTCTTCAATTTTTTTATAATAGTAAGTACGCTAATAAAAATGGCGCTCGTCCACTTTCGCTGAACTTTATTTTTTACATTCTCGCACTTACTAACGTAAGAAGAGAGTATTGTAATCGTGCGCCCAAAAACGGCGAATTTTCGACACAAAAACTCTCATTGACGGGCCCTGGTAACGAATAAGTGGATAAATCCAGTTGCTAAATATAGAAAAAAGATTCCTTTAAAACGTAGTAAGCCAGAATCCATGTTTTGTGCGTTCGTACCGAAAAATCAAATGACAGCAAAACGTCAGTCAGTCTGTCTGTCTGTCCGTCCGTCTGTCTGTCGGTGAACAACGCTAGCGGCAAAACAGTTTTCTCCAAAATTGTTACTCCCCGATCATTTTGGCTGATGGAATTTAAAACCCATATTTTAATTTTGGAGGTACGTAAAGCCCCTCGGACATTTTCGAAATAAAAAAGATGGTTCCAAATATTTAGATTCAATTTTCTTGTTGAATTGTGAGAAGGACGTTTAAGACAATGGTGCAGGTTTCATTTTCGATAAAATCCAAATTTTTCGAAAACGAAAAAAAAATTAAAACTACAAAATTGAAGATTAAAATTTGAGTCACAGATAAAGCCTGTTGTACAAAATTAGTTTTTTAAAATAAGGCCATGTACAATTTTTTGTAAAAGTTTCGCGAAATTTCTATTTGAAATTAATGAAACATGGGCTTCCAGTCGTACATAATGATAACATTGTAATATTGCGAGAAAGTATGTGATGGTGTAGCACCACTAGTTGAAAATAGAAAAAGTGACAAATAATACAAGAAAGTATATGATGTAGTACTACTATTTTTCCAAGAGGACATGGTATAATTTTATATTGTAATGTCGTTGAATCATTTCAAACAATTTCTATCCACAGTTTTCATGCTTCAAGAAATTATTTGCGGTATGAGGATGTAGATTTACAATGGACTTTTGAAGATGGATACACTTCCTCGGCAAGGGTGGATTCATATCCCCTTCGATCGCTGCACTCAGGCACCGAAGGAGCACTGACTGTTGTACTTCGCACCTTAGCTCGAGACATGGATGATTACTGCACGTATTCTATTGAAGGATTTGAGGTAAGTTAAAATATCTAAACTAGGATTAACAACTAGAAAAACCTAGTTTCGACCCTTGCTAGACTCAACGAATGGATCCACCATTAGCGCGGAAAACGAAAAGAACAAACGGAAGCACTACTGTGCATAGTTAGTACAATGTGTATTTTGGATAATGCCTTTCAATTTCTTACAATATAAGATTCTAACCAACCACTCGACAGCATCGGCCTAAAAACGCGAAAAAAATATGCATTGAACAAGCTCAAATGTGTTTCAGGAAAATGACAGGAAAGACTGCAGCCTCATGGCTAACTAGGAAATTCGTAATGAAGCGTAAATTGGGCTCTAAAGAAATTTTGAAATAAAATACGAATACGATAGTTGCACAGACTCAATTTATAGTATAGGTAGCATTCTTTTCGTTTGGTACATATTCAATACGCCATGCGGTTTGCGGGTTCACGTTGGACGTTTTATTTTTGGGGGGTAGAGAGACAACACCTCCTTGCTGGGATTGATGTGAAGAGCCACCAGATGTCTAAGAAAAATGTTTAAAGAATTAAGAAATCCCTACATGCCCTTGCACATATACCGACTGTTGTAGGTTTGATTGAATAATTGTTACTGATTCCATGTGCGTCAACTACTAGTGTAATTAGTCCCGTAAGTGTAGATCATGTTTTGCTCGGGAGGAGGTGGTGGTGGTGGTCTTTCCCCGCTGAATGGCGAGATCTGACGCCGACCTACCGTCGATTAGCGGGGTTTTCCCCAACTAGGCATCTCTGACGAGCGGGTCCCCGCCCCAGGCGGGATAACCGCGAAGATTCTGACCGGTCTCCCGGCATGTGTGGTAGTGTAGTTCATGTTAGTGTGTGTGTGTGTGTGTGTGTGTGAAAGGGGTGAGGATCGGATAAGGAAGAGGAAGGAAAGATCGCGCGTGGTTCGTTAGTTTGTTGCGGTACTGCTCCGGCATTCACCTCGTGTTAATTAGAGAAACCACGGAAATCTACCGATAAAAGCAGCCGGACGCTAGAATTCTCCTCCACACAGCGACTGAAGTCGACCTAGCTAATAAGCTAGTATCGAAAATCCTGCCACCGTCGTGAGTGGAATCGTAGCACCTCCTGGTCAGAAGAACATCAGTTGATGCCCTGAGCCACATCCCCCGGTCTGTTGCAGGTGATGCTGCACAATCCGTGGGATTTTCCACAAATGAACGAACACTCGTTTTTCGTGCCGCTCAACAGCCTGATGCACGTGGCCGTGTTGCCGCAGACTATAACGACAAACGACGAGCTGCGCCGAAGTTATTCGCCCAAGCAGCGCCAGTGCTACTTCCCGGACGAGCGCCGCCTGGGCTTCTTCGAATACTACACGCGCAACAACTGCGAGTTGGAGTGCCTGGCCAACGTCACTTTCCACATGTGCCATTGCGTCGCCTTCTACATGCCCCGTGAGTGCACACGCCGGGATCCAGACACTTCTTGAATTATTGCGCCTATTACTGAATAAGTTATCAATATTGCAAAGGCTCTGTTTCCCTGTACATCGATTCTACTAGGAACAAATTAACTCCTTTAAAAAATAATATTTTTCCCAGTTGGGTGTTACAATGATTTCTTACAACAATTTCTAACATGTTATTAGGTTTAGAACCATATACATATTTACAAGTATTGCAGAATTTTTTCGGGAAGAATTCCCAATCTCACCAGTATGATTAAAAAACACAAGATCAGTTGTTCACTCTTAAAATTATCTGAGAAATAAATTACCATGGGCCAAGTTGGAAGATATAACCTCTTGCATGTAACTGCATACCGTAGCTACGGATAATTAAAAATATCATACCAAATCTACTCTTAAACGAAGATTAAAATCGGTGGAACATAATTTTGTTGCAGATTTTCACGATTTACAGATTAAAAAGTATTATTACAGTCAAGAGGAATATTCCTTTACAATATAAATTCCTGTAGTTTCTAGAAGCCGATGGGGACATATCTATTTAGGCTATGAGCAGATAAGACCGGTGCTAGGATGCCACTAAACGTATCACATTTTAGACTCATCTAATCCATGACGTACGCTTTCTTTTTTATTCATAAAACATACAAAACTTTCATATATATAATATATAATAATATATAATATTATATAATATATATGTATATATATGTATATATATTAGAAAACTGTCAGATTAAAAAATATATTTTTCATCTTCAAATACAATAGTTGTCTTACACAGTATTACATTATGAAACGATGATGTAATGATAGGTAATAAAACTATTGTGCTATTACAATACGAGCGAGGAACCAGCGAGTATCGTTAACTTCACACGAGTGTATTAATGCCCATTATATCGATTTTCATACGGTACTTTTTCTACCATGTTTACTTTCCCGTATACGTACGTATATAGGGAGTAATATGATCGTGAAAAAATGGCGAATTTTCGACAGACAAAATTCGTTGCCGAGTCGTGATAACGAAAACATGGATAAATCCAGATGCTAAATTAAGAAAAAAGCCTCCTAACAAGTAGTGTAGCCAGAATCCCTGTTTTGTAAGTCCTTGATACCGAAAAACCAATTGAAAGCAAAACGTCCGTCCATCCGGTGTATGTGAACAACACAAGCGCCTAAACAATGCGTACGATTTGTTCCAAATTGAAGAAACCCCTGTCCATCTGGCAAAGCTCTGAGATTTTGAAAAACATTCATTAATTTTTCGGGGTACTTTACATGAAGCCCCCAGACATTTTTCGAAACTTTCTCAAAAACCGCTCCAATATTTTTCTTTAAATTTCTTGTACGAATAGAGTAAAATACACTTATTAAAGTGGCTAATATCTGATTTTCACGGTTAATTCTGAATTTTCGAATATTGCAAAAGTTTGAATTTTATTCGGCGTCTTCCTCCAACTACAAAATTACAGGTAGAGATTTTTCCTTCCAATAAAATTTGCTCTTCGTAGTGAGTTCATTTTTTAAAGTAATGTACATTTTTGTGAAAATTTTAGTAGTTTTCGGGCAATATTGCGTGCAATATGTGCAATTTTAAAAAAAACAATAAAAAGATTTTATCAAAAACGGCTCCAATTTTTTTCTTTAAACCTTTGGTATTGATAGTGCTAAATGTACCCTATGAGATGACAAACTCCATATCACTCTATTCTTTTGTTTGTTTGTTTTTTTCAAAAATTGCAAAATGTAATTTTTTGACTTGCCTCTAACGTCGTTAACATTTACATTAGCGGCGATTTGTTCACATAATTATATTAATAAGTACATGTGCTTTAAATAGTTTTCAGTAAAGTTTCGAGAACTCTAACATTTTTTGTGAAAACTAGCTCAAAATTCCGTATTTTCAGAAACGCACAAACGTCATATTCTCTTAAATGGCTCCAAATTTTTCTTTTCTCAAACTTTTCGAACGGATAGTGCTAATTGCACTCTTTAATATGACGTAAAGTGTATTTTATGGATTTTTGTTGTTTTTTCAAAAATTACACAAATGTAATTTTTTTGAAAGATCTCTCACATATTTAATATGCACATTACCAGCAATTTGTAAACATTATATTTTGAATGTAAGTGTATCAAATGACTTCAAAAGAAGTTGGAAAACTCAAAAATATTCAGTGAAAAAGAGCTTGAAATTTCGCATTTTTAGTAGCGCTTAACGCCATTTTCCTAAAAACTGCTACAAATTTTTCAAAGAAAATTGCCATTTAGGGCGAGTTTTTGTGTTCTTTAATATTCCAAAATTAATATTTCCGTTTTACCATTAGGAAAACGAAAAATTAAGAAAATGTCCAAAAAATGCACGTTGGGCGGTGTAGGATGGCAGCGGGCAATAATACGTGGCAATTCCGAATAGCTAGCTCATATACAAGGAAATAGAAAACTACGGGGAAGCCTGTACCATTATGTAGCACTACTAGTTTTAACCTTCACTTTTACATTGAATCGTTTCGTGGTAGTTGATACGAACACTTCAACCAAGATCTCCTAGCGGTTAGCTCACTAATCGTACCCTCTCATGCTGCCGCAGGTGGCTGTGACTACCCGTCCCCCTGCGAGAGAGTACTGACCTAGTCAAATAGGATCAAAATGAAATTACGATCCAATGTATTTTAAATAATATTCAACGAAAAAGTATTAATAATAAAATAAATTAAAACTGATAAGCATAATATTGTGACGTCATGGGTATTCACAGCGAACACAGACACAGAGCTTGCATATATACAGTTATATTTACAAATAAATATGTACAGTTAATTGGTTACATTTAATATAATCGCTCTGATAGACCTTCTACTATCCCCTGATCGCGGGAGCGATCCCAAATCCGATTGAGAATCGGTTTAACTAGTGGCACTCGCCACTCGTTAATTCGAAGCGCGCACAAAGCCCAGTTCCGTGACCGGATGTCACACTAGGACACTAAAGTCCTTACAGGCGTATCAATCCGTGATGTGCCTTGATCGCAGGAGCGGTCTTAACTGATTGATGTGTGAGTGGTGGATCTCAACCACACATCACTCGGAGCTGGGACACAGCATCACTCCTACTTGACCGCAGTCACATCTGAGACACAAAGTTCCCGCAGGTGCGTCAACACATGACTTGCCGTGCGACCTCCGCTCGCCGTTGCACCGCCCTGGCGCAAATTTGTGCATCAGCACGAGGTCCTCACTCCTTCTCTAGAACCCGCGCATTCCCTTCGTCTCCTCTCTTATATACTGGAAGCTCACGTGACCTCCTACGTCACGCCGCCTCCCCCTAGAATGGCCTGCCCTTTGTTCAGTCTTTGGGTGCTTTCTCTAAGGCACCTTTCTCTTCCTGCTTGGCGAGGCGATTTCCTGTTGGTAATCCCTTTCCGCCCATACCCAAATAGCTACCATGAGGTTCGCTTGCCAAAACGTTACAATATAATATCAAATGCAAATTGAATGTACACTATCGATCGGAACATTTACTAGAACGATTCTCAATTATTTATAAAGTGCCAATACTTGGTTTCAAAACATCTCTGTGATTTGTTAAGAACCTGTATCATACTGAAAGCTTCATCGTAATGGGTATCATTATGCAACTGGTTGCAGCCATCAAATAACAGCATTATACAATGGGAGTAAAAAACATTTCTGTCTAGAGACATTAAAGCGTACCTTGATTTTTAGTTCCACTTGATGCGGTTTTTATAATGCTTAAAGTGAAATAAGTATTTTCAAATTTTATATTATGATTGTTTTGTTTTCTTTTCAGGAAAAGCGGACACAGCAATATGTAGTGGAAAGAACTTACAATGTGCGTATGACGCCGCATGTAAGTATTTTCTATTTGTGCGAATACGAGTATATGGAAAAGCAATTTTAATCTCGGATTCTATTATTCAGTTTTTCGTCAGAGATATCAATAATGTTATCTTAGAAAAACGCAAATGGATTTTTTTAAACTGTGAATGAGAAAAAGGAATGAAATGTGAAGAAAATTAACTAGAAGTCCCTTGGGGAACTAGTGGGAGTCTGGAAATACCTACATGAAAAGTCTGAGCAAATCTCTAGACATTCAATTTCGATTTTTCGGAAATATTACCATGAACTATTACATAGTTCTTTGGAGGCGGCGCTTGAAACGGGAATCGCTTGTGGGACGAAGCTACTTATAATTTATACGTAATGAAAAGCAAAAATATGGATACCTGCTAGATCCTCAGTATAAAATCATAAAATTTGTAGGGATTATTTTGGAATCAACTTTCTCCGCTCGATAAAAAATACTTTTACTCACATTATTCACGAAATGTGACACTTCGTATCAGTTAGGAAAGTCAGGCACTTTTTTTCAATTGAAAAGTTCTCTACAAAAGGTACTAAAGACAATCAAAACACGTTGTTGGAACAGTTCATTTTTAAGTTTCACAAAATTACTTGAATTGTTTTAGTCCTTTCCTTGGGGGTTAGTCTCGGCCATTTTAAAAAATATTACCTATATAAATCAGTTGGTCCATCATTTACAAGAAATGTTTTAAACTGTGAATGAGAAAAAGTAATGAAATGTGAAGAAAATTAACTAGAGGAAATGTTTCCATCATAGAGTGACAAATATTTGTCACCTGATGATGGAAACCAACTGTTTCCGAAACGTGTGAAATTTGTATCCTTTTTAATATATAAAGCTGTTATTTAAAACATTTCAAAAACAAATGATGGACCAACTGATTAATATATATTAAAAATATAGACAGGAACGGAAATATTAATTACAAAAATATTACGTCCTCAAACTATTATCAAGTATTAATTGCTAGAGGAATGTACTTGCTGTCATTCGTGATACGTCAAAAAGACAAACCATATTTCTACCAGGAAGGAGGTTTAAAACTTGAAGACACGAACTGGAAGTCTAATGCACATAAATATGGTCAGTGCACTACGCAAAGTAAAGGGCTCTCGTCCAAAACATTGTAACTCTATTTTTTGTATTTGAATATTAGTATTTGATTATTAGCATAATTGTTGACATTTACTATTGAAGACCATGCGGGGTGATATTAAACTAGTTCAGAATAATAGTAAGGGTTCATAATAAGGCTTTCAGTTCTTATAATTTTAAGAAACCCACAAATTCCTTAAACCCAACTTCCTTACCGCGTTTGAATCCTGGAGATTCCAATTCATGGCCTTTTTCATAGTGGTCATGGATGAAACTCGTGTGTGCTGTTTCATACTTGACATAGATAAGTGCGCATGATTTGTTAACTCGCTTTCATAACTAATTTTCTGTGTTAAGATTCTACAATGTTTTAGATAAAATTACTTAGTAAATCCAAAAATTCCCTCGATGATTACCATTAGTGGGTATAACTCTTGTATTATCTCTTCTCTACTGAGGGGATTGGTTACTGAGACGCCAGTACTATCAAATCTCTGAAGCTCATTGGTCGAAACTGTAGCAAAAATTTGATTGGCATAAACTGATTGAAAATCTTTCTGATATGTTTCATAACACTGTGCCCTGGAACAGGAATGCTCAGAAATGCAATAAATTGATCCAATCTCCTGATATTAGTGTAGACCATCACTATACTAGAGTCGACTAGCCCGAGCGCATTTCCTCCCCTTCCGGCCGGCTGAGTCAAGTAGCGAGACACACCGGTACCCTATTGCTAATCACTGGGCCAGGGCACACACAGTGAGCTCCCCACTTGAGCATATTGGCCTTTAGTTAACGGGTCTTTCCTGAACCTCGTTTTTTTTTAACAAAATTAAATAATTGATCATTCTTTCACTGTACAACTGAACACTAATATTTCTTGACATCTTGAACTAGACAAGTTTCAGTTATTAACATCAGGAATGGAGGAAGATTTAAAAGCTTACAATCTGAGTGAAAATAAGATGGAGAAATTAGACCTTCAATGCCACTGCCTCCAAAGCTGCAGCTTCGCCAGTTATCGGACAGAGCGTTCCCAAGCGAATTTTGACTTCCGGAAAACTATCCGTTTCTTCAACCTGAGTAAAGAGTAAGTATTTACTCCACAGCGGGGTATATATACATAAACAAATAAACAGTCACCTTACTAGGTCCATTAAACACATGACCGAAAAATGTTAAGAACTCAAACGTCGAAGGTAGTTAAATTAAAGTCAATCATATCCAAGAAAAAATCTGTAAGACGTCTTCAAGACCTATTTCACAAGTTTTTGCATTACATCTAGGTGAAAACTATTTAATTATAATGTACTTGGAGTTATCTGTTAAAAATGACAGGACGACCACGTGGTCGCGAAAAATTACGTCATATACAGGTGTCCAGAAGCTCCCGTTATAAAAAATACCACAAATTCTGTGTTGCCAGACATGAAGAATGGCAGGTCCAGTTTTCCCGAAAAAAATTTTGTCTTTCAGAAAATTGAGTTTAAAAATCACTTCCGGGGCGCGAAATTCAAACCGGCCGCAACGACACTGCAGACAGCGTCGTCACCTTCTGCGCGGAGCATTTCCTCGTTTCTCCGCGCTAAACGGTGAAACAGTCGAGTAATATTCTGGAAAGCATCGCGTTGCTTACACTAGAATACTTAATAGTATCAAGTATTTGCAGGTTCTATTCAATAAATATTTTAAATCTACGTACAGAATATCGAGTTTTGTTCAAAATGGTAGCCACGGTACACGGCGGCGTAAACATAAATTATGAACACGATCCAACATTTATGAAAAAGATTGAATCTCCTGGAATGCTCGAATTGTTATTTTTAGCACATATTAATATGAACTAGTGCTTTGGAAGAAGAATTTGGTAGAAGAATTTTTTTCGGCGTCTTTCTCCAACTACAAATTGAAGATAGAGATCTTTTCTTCAAATAAAATTTGTTCTGCATATTGAGTTCTTTAATCAAGGTCATGTAAATGTTTTGCAAAATTTTGGTAGTTTTCGTGCAATATTGCGTGCAATATGTGCAATTTTAAAAAATTACAAAAACAAAGATTTTCTCAAAAACGGCTCCAAATGTTTTCTTTAAACTTCTGGTAGGGATAGTGGTAAATGTACTCTATCAATGACATAAAAGCCATTTTGGTCTATTGGTTGGTTTTTTCAAAAATTACAAAAATGTAAATTTTTTTACTTGTCTCTCACGTCGTTAATATATACATTATCGGCGATTTTTTCACATTATTATATTTACGAGTACATGTGCTTTAAATAATGTCAAGTAAAGTTTCTCGAAAACAGAACCGTTTTCTGTGAAAAGTAGCTCAAAATTTCGCATTTTCAGAAATGCTCAAACGCCATTTTCTCATATATGGCTGCAATTTTTTTCTTGAAACTTTTATAACGGATAGTACTAATTACATTCTTTAGTATAGCGTAAAGTTTATTTTGAGGTTATTTTTTTGTTTTTTCAAAAATTATATAAATGTAAATTTTTTGAAAGATCTCTGACATCTTTAATATGCACATTATCCGCAATTTGTAAAGATTATTATATTTGTGAGTGTAAGTGCTTCAAATAACTTTAAATGAAGTATTTTGAAAACACAAAAATTTTCTGTGAAAATGAGCTTCAATTTTCGCATTTTTAGAAGTGCTAAAACGCCATTTTCTCTTAAACGGCACATAATTTTTAAAAGAAAATTGTCCTTTACGGCTAGGTTTTTGTGTTCTTTAATATTCTAAAATTAATGTTTCTGTTCTACCAATAGGAAACCGAAAAATTAAGAAAATGACCAAAAAATGTACTTTCGGCGATGATAGATGGTAGCTGGCAAGAAAGAGTATGTGGCAATTCCGAATAGCTAGCGAAGACCCAAGAAAATAGAAAAATAATACGGGAAAGTCTGTGCCATTCTGTAGCACCACTAGTTCGGTATCAATGACCTGGAAAACAGGGTTTCTGGCTACACCACTCGTTAGGGGATTTTTTTTTCTAAATTTAGCTCCTGGTTTGAATCCACTTTTTCGTTTTCACGGCCCGGCTATGAATTTTTTTTCCGCCGAAAATCGGCCATTTTTTTCGCGCAGCATTACATAACTTTCCCTATACTACGTATATCACTCCGTTGATACGTAGGTATACGGGAAAGTAAAAGTTTCTCTTTCTCGAGATTCGTCAAAATATTTTCATTTACAAAATCAGTTCTGAACAAAGAAAATCAAACTCAATGATAATTCATGACACTAGTAATTTAAGTCCAGCGCATTTTCTGAGCCCTTTGGACACGCAAAGAATACTACCATCGGGGAGCAAAGAAGCGTCATTTGAGCTATCAGAAGAATTACATTTATTAGTTTATCAGTCGCCAACCAAGTGTAAATATTTTGTCTCAGTAATATTCGAATACGTGAACAACCTTATTTCTCTTGCACTACTCTACATACTCGTTAGATATACCATAGCAAACACTGACATAGCTCAAATATTGTATATTGGTGACAAAATACTTATACATGGCAACTATTACAAAATGATATGGGAAAATGAAGTTTTTTGGGTCCCCAAATCATCATATGAGTAATAATTAATCATATGAGTAATAATTAATATTAATATTTTTCAAAGTATTTTTTATATTTTTCACATTAGGGTGAGAGAGCAGCTTGATGAAACAGAAGTGTCAGAGTTGGTGATATTCTACAAGGAGTCCCAATTCCTACCATACCGGCGCATGGAGCTTTATGAGATAGGCAGTTTTATCGGTAAGCATTGTCACTTTGTATGATTAGCACAACACAAACTCACTCACTTTGCCAAAACTATAAAAATATAGGAAACAAAATTTCACCCACATATCGGAAAAAAGTCTTTAGAGCAGTTGAAACTCTCATTTAAGGTTGGGATGCAAGATTTCGGCTGAGTGAAATTGCTTCACTTAACTAATTTATCTCCACAGTCAGCTTCAATTTATCTTTTCAATATGAGTAGTCATCTGATCACTAGATTTTTCACTTGTCGCAAGAACATCTGCATTGCACACTTTAGATCGTCGTGAAAGGAACTGTGCCTGGATGTAATCCTCTTGAGCAATGACCTGAAAAGGCCTTCTTGAGACTCTTTCACCTGTTGGCGACAAACCCCATGCAAAGCTCGCGTTTGTCAAAACGTGTTGAGTTCTGGAATAGAAACCCCTTTCTACTTGGCCATGTGAATTGATTGATTAGTAAGTCCAGGCGCGACAACGGCTAAGGTCATTAGTCCCGTACATGTAGTACATGTTTTATCCTCGGGATGTGGCGTTCTTCCCCCGCTGGATGGTGAGATCGGCGCCGACCTACCGTCGGCTAGTGGGGTTTTCCACAAACACGTATCTCCTACCAGCACCGCCCCAGCCGGGACAAGTCTAAGCTCCCTATCGTTCTCTCCAGCATGTGTGGTAGTGTATTGCGTGTAAGAGTGTGTGTAAGTAAGGGATGAGCAAGGATGGACAAGGAAAAGGAAGGAAAGATCGCACGCGGTCCGTGACCCGTTTGTTAGGGTACTGCTCTGGGATTCGCCAGGTATTAATCGGAGAAACCACGGAAAACTACCGATAAGAGCAGCCGGCAGCTAGAATTCTCCAGACAGCAGCTGAATTCGACCTATTCGATCACGCTAGAGTCGAAAATCTTGACACCATCGGGCTCGAACCCTAGGTCCTCCCGGTCAGAGGTTCTGCAGTGACATCAGTTGATGTCCTTAGCCACCTCTCCCGGTTTGGTCATGTGAAGGTAAGATTTGCGGTCTCGTGTACAAGACTCTTAAGGAGATTTATTATTTCTATAAAAGCTTCCGGGCAAGATGTAGCTCACCCACGACAAGATTTTATTCGACCTTCGTTCCTGTTAGTTCAGTGGTCTCAAATTGCAAGTGCTTGCATTTCTGAAAAATGACATTGCTCCTAAGCATATCTTATTTCTGTTGCGAACTCTAGAAGCTGTACAGATTTGAGCAAGAGTTTCCGTAAGAGAGAGAAACAACCCAGGAATATACGCTAATGTCCAAATCTGGATAACTCGGTTAATGTTCACATTATACAAATTGGGCGAATTAAGTCCGAGGTAAGAACAGCTTCGGAACTTACTTCAGGCTTCAGTCAGATGCAGTGCACGTCACCCAGCACAAGGTGACTAGAAGTTGAAGTAGGTTCCGGTGACGAGGAATAGTTTATATTATATGACAAACAGGAATCAGCCTCCGTCGGAGGTAGGGAAGTTTCTAAGGTTAGTGAGATGCAGCGTGTGTTGGGCTGCGCGACGCATTTCCTAGTTGCCTAAAAGGTCAGGACCTCGTAGGGTAACCATACGTCCTCTTTTCCGCCAACATGCCCTCTTTTTGAAGTAAGAAAAACTGTCGGGGTGGATTTTACAAGAAAGGACGAAATATCCTTTGCGCTCCTGCATCATTAACCAGCAGCCAGAATTGGGGAAGAATTAAGACAGTGGTAGGGATTATGACTCTTCACAGGGGTAGGGCTAGTCCCTGTGAAGCAGTCAAGCTCGTTTTGTCGCAATAGTAGTAAGGATTAGGATACTTCACAGGGCTTGGGCTAGCCATGAAAAGTTAAGCTAGTTTTGTCGCAACACATTTCACACGAGATTGTCTGGAAATCGAATCCGAATCTCCTGGTGAAAGGCAAGCGACATTCGTCCTGAACCACGAGTTGGCTACAGTAGTATTTTGTCTTTAAGAAAAATAAATTATATTAAAACATTTTACATGAAGTGTCCTCTTTTTTATGATTGCCCTCTTTACCATGTTAGTTTGGTAACCATAGGCCGTCGGCTTTAGCAATTTACATAAAACTGTGACGAAACACTTATAACCATCTAAAGATGTGTAAAAAAAACAAAATATTTGCTTAATATTACAAAATTTGCTATAAGAAAACAAATAAACTATGTAAAGGGACAAGAGGGGTAATTTAAAGTAGACAATAATAGTATAAAACATTTCAATTACATTTTCAGAAACATGCTTAAATCTGTGTTCATAGTGTGTAGTGATTAGACTGTTGCAGAATTTATTTCATACTATGTCGCATTTCGGTTGTTTACGTGCTTCAAAGCAGGCCAGAAAGCAGGATTTTACGAAACAATGTACCTCATAATGAAATATACCAAATTATGTACTTGGAAATTTAATATCAACGTTTCTGATTTGTTTTATAAATTCATGGCCAGCACTAACGATGCAGTTGCTTACAATAATGTGAAGGAAACTTGCAATCATTCACGAAAAATTTAGTTAACATACCATATGATGACGAAATTAGAAAACTTATTTTTAATTCTTAAATACAAATAAACAATATTTGCAAAATACATCTAAATATTTGTCATATTAATTGTACATTCAGGATTGACTTCATCTCTTGTGTTTTCTTTTGTGTCGCTTGATATCCAACAGACTTTTTGTTAAGAAACGTTATCAATTGATAAAACTTTAAATGGTGCCTATTACATTGAATCAATAACATGGATTTAATCATGGAACATTTCGATAATTAGGAAGCGGAATTCACTTTCTTGGACTGCAGCAAAATTACTATTACTATTTACAAAATACATTACAATGACATATAGCTGAAAGAGGAACTACTTACCAAGGTTAATAAGTAAGCCAACATTACATTGTTAAACATGTTAATATTACTTGTATTTTTCCAGGTACAAAATTTTTCATATTTTTTTAAGCATTTCTTCCTATTTCTGAGGTATTAGTTGTTCAATTGTTTCATTGGATTAATCTATTATCGGTTTCTGAAGCATCCTTTTATCTTTCGATTCCATTTTAAAATGTTCAGACACTGCAGTTCTTTGAGACATCAAGATTCTAGGTGAATTTGGCACTGTGGGTAATTGTTTATTTGCTCTCGTGCATCGAATTTTGCAACATGAAATTAAAATAAAAGCAAGGAGATGCCACATACAGTAGTATGAAATAGTACGTGTTACCACACACGGGCGGCAATGTTTCATTACTCCTTGCCCCTAACGTCGCCTCGGCTGGAAACATCTCACTTGTGATGTAATATTTTCCGTCCTGATGACGTAAATTATTATTGTAAATCCAACACCCCCTGGATGTAGAGGCGGTGTTGGTAAACCTCCTTCACTTCATTAGTCTTGAGCACTGAACAACATTACAACATATTTTGGGGTAGAATTAATTTTCCGTGGAATGCACGTGTACTTTTCTACAGTTATTCCCCTTTTGTACGATGTGATCACAAGAGTTCAGGTAGTTCTATATCAACTATGAAACAAGACATCTAAAAATATTGACTCAATGTTTATGACACAAGTAGCGGTATTAGGAAGTATTTTTTCTGTTCCGATAAGTTCTTCCCTGACTTGTTTGTAGACTAAGCTAATCCTATACGTAAATGTGCCTAGAAGGTGATTGATTGTTTTGCAGCCAACTGCGGGGGTCTGCTAGGCCTGTGCCTGGGCATGAGCTACTTGAGCATTTTGGAGCTGCTCTACTGGCTGCTGGTGCGCCCTTTTTGGAGTTCCAAGAAGATCGCTCCTCGGCCCCCTGAGATCAAGACGTTGTCAATGCCGGCGGTCAACAAGGCGAGCGAGTCCCGGCATTTCCACTCTCTCTACATGTATTAAGAGGAGTGTGGATTCCCTAAGCCGACAATGTTAAAATATG
>JAHLJT010002406.1:78782060-78812060 GCA_031308135.1 Acheta domesticus | reverse complement strand
AAAATTGCTAATATTGCGTGCGATATTGCGCAAAAACTACTAAAATTTTCGAAAAAAAAATGTGCATGACCTTAATGAAAGAACTAACATTGGACAACAAATTTTACTAGGAGGAAAAATCTTTATCTTCAATTTTGTAGTTCTAGGTAGACGCCGAAAAAATTTCAAACATTTGCAATTGTCGAAAGTTCAGAATTAACCGTGAAAATCGGACCTATGCCACCTTAAGTGTATTTTACTCTCTTCTCACAAGAAGTTTAAAGAAAAAAATTGGGGCCGTTTTTGAGAAAATTTTGAAAATGTCCGGGGGTCTTCATGAACAGTACCCCAAATTTTGAAGAAAGTTTCTCAAAATCGCACTATGGTTGTTCACAGACGGACGGACTGACGTTTAGAAAATAACCACTTTTTCTGTATCAGGGGACCCGAAAACGTGTATTTTCGTTGAAATCTCGAAATAGATTTTCCGCAGCATTACAAAATTTTCTCTATACTACGTATACACACGGTACGTACAAGGGAAAGTAATAAGAGATATTATGTGCGTTAAAAGAAATATTATTGACAAAATTGAAACCTAACGCCTTCTCTGGTATGATCGTCTAGAAAGAATGGAGGAGTTTAGATGGCCTTAATATTGAAATGGATTCTCCGCGAGAGAAGAAAACGGGGTCAACCACCACGAAGCTGGGCCCAAGATGTAGGCTATAAGACGCGATGGCTGCCAGAATTACAGGAAGGAGATTGGGAAGATAGAGAAGAGTGTGTGTGTGTGTGTGTGTGTGTGTGTGTGTGTGTGTGTAGAATACACAGTACAACAGTTCTTTGAATACCAAGATTAACAAAAAAGTTGTGGTTCCATAACGTAACACGCGAGAAGCCAATATTTAATGGCGGGCAACCTCTTCCTTGAAACTTTGCTGTCGTTTGACTGACCTTGTGTAGAACATGGTAAGCAGTGATGCACTGGGCTGGAGAATTCAGTCGGCAGGAGCAGATTGGGAATATGCGGAATAAGCCAATCTAATATGTGCATTTTCTTCAAAATCCTAACTGTTATATGTTTTTCCCCTGTTCTCAGTAATGTTTTATTTATTTACGTCAAAAACAGTTAAAAACTGTGTGACGAGCTATGGAAGAAGTGAAATTTGCGCACGTTTTCATAATTCTGCAATCTCTATCCTAGACCATACTCTACTCGAATTTTGAATACAGAAAAAAGAGCGTTTTATTTCAAGTTTTGATGACAAAAAATTCGCTCCTGTATAATAAAATCTATTTTCAAATGTGAATTAGCTATAAATTTGTGCCCTTAACCCTCATGTCCTTCATGAAAGAATAATACTTTTTGCCGCAACAATATGGAAAACGATAATTTGAATAACTATATTTCCCACTGAAATTCAGGAGACGTGCACAAATAATGAAGTACATTTATGTCCAGAAGCAAAACAAGGGACCATCTCAGCATTTGCTCAAAGGATCAGGGAAACTGGACGAAAAACCTGATCGAGATGGGGGCCATCGACCCAGAAGCTGTGGTACAATACTTGTTACAGGTTCTTCAGAATTATACAGTCCAAATGGTAAATAATTACATTAACTATCATTGTTAAAATTAATGTTCCTTTCCTTTTCATGCTCGGTATAGTCTCGAATGGTATAGAAACAGTTATGGAGTTTCCCGTATTCTTAGCATTCTAATGACACGGCCCGGGGCTACATAATTTTGTTTGAATTTCTGTGCACATTAGCATTACAGAAGTACAAAATAAATGCAAAAATAATTAAAAAAACGTGTTTGCTAACCTCTAAATATGACTGTTGGAGAATTTCACAAGTTAATATTCGATGGGGAAAAGATAAGCTGTAAAAAATAGGAGATGAAATCATGCGATTTCCATGGCAAATTCCCGTGTACTTCAGAAAATCGGCACATCCTGCGGCCGCATTCAGTCTTAATTTCTTCATGATGATTTAAAAATAATGAAATAATGGAAGTCATCTCCGTCAACTTAATATTAAGTTCATGGAGATTACTTTCATCATGTAATTACATCAACATTCCCACAGAACTTATGAAGGATCATGACTTTGAGGCATGTTTGAATTATGTTGAAAAGGCTAAATAGATGTCGCTTCAAAAAGACGTAACTGAATTCCTTGGTAATACAAAAGCTGAGGCTGAGAACTATGAAGAGTGTCCAAACTGCTTCACTGGAATGTGACATCCCCCTTAAAAATATATTTTCTGAATTCAGGCTTAGACTTCTTTTTTGAAAATCTCGGAGCTGTGAGAGACTCCACAAAGACATGGCAACAATAGGAACCAGTATTTAGGTAAAAATGAAATCGAAGTATCCCTGCAGATTATTGCTGGGCACTAAAAAGGGATGTTCCTCAAGCGAAATACAGGAAACAATCGTTAAAAAACTACATTTTCATTGAGATTATAACATGCAAGTAAGAAAAACCAATATCTTTAAAACAGTATGTTTTTTTAACTTGCCTATTACAAATAAATGCTCAGCAAATTTGAAATCAGAGCACCATATTCCATAAGAAACAGTCATTCTATTCCATTTAATAGACCAAAAGTTAAATTTTCTCAACCAGTGTTATTTACAAAAAGTTGTGGTGCTACAGAAGGGGCACTGACTCGCACAGTTGTCAAAATTCTAATCTCATTATTCTGGGCTAGCTAGTTTCACCACCCAGCTGCCATCTCTTGCCTAAAAAATTACTGTAAGATAATTTTTCTTAATTTGTTGGTCCTTTAATGGTATAATTAAAATATTCAGAATTTTATAAAAAAGTAATAATTACATAAGACAATTGACATTGCACCTAAAGACATGTAATTATCAAATGATACAAATGCCATGGATAGACATATAAGCAATGTTCTTAATATTTTGATTGTATTAAAAATTGTGTTTCACAGTTTACATTTTAGAATGAATATTTTGAGTGATAATTTTTTTCATTCTTTGTTGAGTACATACATAATTAATATTTCAAATGCATTACTTGGAACACTTTTGTATCAACAAAATTCATCAATTTTCGTAAGTTTCAAAGAAATGTTTTTAGTGGCTCACGAAATTTAAAAAAAAGAGGGAAAAAATAAAGCTAAAAAAGAATATTTAATACTTATCGTGTTCCATTCCAAGTGTAAAAAGTTTATTTATTTTGAAGCAAATTTCACATTTCGAAATTTTTTGAAAGTTTCATTATGCCATAATGGTGACTGTTGTACAATTCATTCCAAACAATAAACAATGGACAAATTAATGCACTCAGTTCCATGCCACCTACGAGATAGAATAAAAGGCATGTTACCCAAAAGGCCTAATCTAGATTTTATCTTTTTTATTCAATAATAAATATTGAGTTAAGTAAAAAATATATTAATTCTGGTGATATACAATCGACTCCTATAGTGAACCTATGTCACTGGTCTTCACTTACATTACAAATAAGCACAAGAAGATTCAGTTGTAGTGAACTTTGAACCTCAGCCATAGTGAATGTAGGAAATACGTCCTGTAAATTAATTGTCTCCTGGAAAAAAAAAATACATATTGCCTCAGTGCCACAATTCCAACACTAGGCAGCTTGGATAAAGTACTTAGTAAAGTATCATCGGCCAAAGTTTACAATCCAATAAGTCTCCCGTGGTGGAGGTAGCAGACCCGGTATGTTTCATTCAGCGATCAGTTTCATTACCCTCTTTTCATAGAAAATTGCCATTTAGGTCAAGGTTTTAGTGTTCTTTAATATTCTAAAATTAATATTTCATTCTACCACTACGAAAGCGAAAAATTAAGAAAATGTCAAAAAAATTTAGTGTGGATGGCGATAGATGGCAGCTGGCAAGAGTATGTGGCAAGCAGGAATAGCTAGCTGAGACCCATGGAAATAGAAAACTAATATGGGAAAGTCTGTGCCATTCTGTAGCACCACTAGTTTAAGATCAAAGATATTGAAATTTTCAGTTAAATTGCTGATCTCTATATTAATAAAATTAATCATTATGGATAAATTCTATTTAATTTCGACAGCATCAGATATGGTGCAACTCTGATACAGAGAAGCAAAAATGTTAGTCCCCAGATGTTCACTAAAATTGAAGTCAACTGCATACAGAAAATTTTGATAATTTGAGCACTACACAAAGCACTCTGCTGTAACATCCACTATTTTAACACCTTAATTTTCCATACACAATATGAAAATTTAATATTTTGTGTCATCAGTCGTTGCTAATTATCAATGCCTTTAATGTTTTAGGTGTATGAATAGTATCATTGGCTATTATGCATTGAGTGAAGGTAATGCTACAAGACATTTTCATGTTATATAGCATTCGTGCCAAATATAACACAGATATGAACAGTTAAAAAAAATAATGCTGATGAAATCACTCAGCAACAAGGTGTAAAAATAGCACTAAATGCAAATATCAAACAATTGTCAACAGCCCCAATTTCCTGTATTTATAAGTTTATTAAAACATTTTTATAATATTTCAATTTCCTAAACCTGATATTTAGATAGTCTTCAATATACAGAAGTTAGTACATATCCTCAAAAGAAACAGAAATTCCAAATACGTATTTTATTTTAACTGAATATAATTTGACAAAATACATTTATACAATACATTCTCCTTCCCTCTGAATCAGGGAACATTTCTATGAAACATACATACATATTTACATAATATAAATACATATTTACTAAATAAGCTAAATCAATACTAGTTTGCATTATCTTTATGTTTCACAATGTGTAGAGTTGAAAATTCTACTTTTATTTTCCATATTTTGAGTTTTGGTACATATATTGAATTGTCCATATATTTTCCATATTTCTTATAAAATCACTCCACATACTAACATACGTGTCACGCTTAACACTGATATTTCATTAAATATTAAAAATTCATCTCAACAAGAAGAGCTTAAAAATTTTCAGTAATTCCTTAAACATGAGACTTCTTTTTGAAAATTAGGGAGAATTGACAATGGTTAAGCAAGATAAGAAACTGTTAATGTTTTTAATTTATGTGAAGAATAGATTCACTCTCTGGCCCTGTCTGAGGGGGTCTGAGTGTCCTGCGAGGTGCAGGGGGTTGTGAGATGGCAATGAACTGTAGGATTTATTTGACAGATGACCTTGAGACCTCGGTGGTCTGTGGGAAACTCATCTTGTTTCAGTAATTACATTACCCCCTCTCCTTCCCTCTGAAATGACTGTCATCCGGAAATCACATGTCACAGAGACTAAGACATCAGAATTCAACTTATGCAGCTCCTCATTGTCAGTTACAATCCAGTCAGAATACAACGTATTGGTTCAGTTCTATGATTCTCTCTAATAAGCCAGTGTAAAATGCCAAAGTCGCATAGTCAGCCAGTGTAAAATTAGAAGTTACTTTTCAGAATTCGAAGATGAAGGTTTATGAACTGACAAAATATTATTTAACTATAGTCATTTTTAACCATATTTAGTCAATTTTAAACTCTGTATCTTGATAAACATAACTACATGTATTTTAACATATTTCAAATTTTTTTAGTCCATATAAATCCGTTCCCTGTTTATGATACTACTAATAATAACTTCACAAAGTCCAGCATTAAATTACCTATTGCAAAATATCATATCACATTGTGTATTATTGTTAGTTATAAAATTATGATATAACACAAATTTCACATTACATTTTGACATTTCATGTATCACAATACATGAATAACTTAAACATTGAAATTAAAGTCTCCTATTATCAAACAAGAATTGTTTAGATTTACATAATCAAATATACAGTAAAACATGCTCAATGAATCTCAAAGGACCACTGTATCAGAAAAGATTCCACATTATGCAACGTAATACTGTGGACTCAACATTTGCTGGGACTGCAATTGATGTTGACATTAGACAGATTTTCATATTACACATGTTCTGCTAAATTACTAAAATGTCTTGAAAAGTTTTATTCAGTGTTGAAGAATTTTATTCTGAGACAATCTGAGTTCCATTCACATTAAAATGTACAAGGTTACAGTAATAATAATTAGTTTTGATGAATATATTCATGTGTTCTGTAGCTTATTTGTTATAGTTTAATGACCTTAATAAAAAACAATCATATTGTAATTTTATAATAACTTATCGATTGTTATACATCTCATTAATGTTTTGACCTTGTTTGGGTCTTTTTCAAAATCTATCGTCCAGAGTTTGTTGACATCAAAGATCATAAGGGAGCATTTTAATAAAAATTGTCCCAATGGTGTAAAAAAGGCATGTCACTATGTAAAATACATCAGGACAACTGAGTTCAGCTTCCTTATGATGTCAACGAACTCTGGACAAAAGATTTTGAAGAAGACCCCAAACAGAATCAAAACGTTAATGAGATATATAACAAATAAATAACGATTAGTATTTTCTGTAGGTTGACAATATAGACTAAATGGAAATTTCTCTTTCAATAAATACACAACACCTGTAGCAGAGATATTCTAATAACAAATATTATTAAGTATTTCTAAATTATTGAATGAAAAATTTAATCTTATTTATTTGCAAGTTCTTCAAGTCATTAACAAATCTTTTGGTGAAGGTTTTTGCAAAACTTCAAATTCACCAAGAATGTACACACCATTTAAATTTGTGACTCTACTTAAAGGAACTTTATAACATTGCTCTAGTAATATTCAAGCTGTTTCTCAAATACACATGTTCTTTATCATATGTTTGTCCTTGGTATTTGTGAATTGTTAACGCATCAGAAGGAAGAAGAGGAAATGGTTCTCTTCTACAACTTGAGGAGTATTTGTTCTAAATAAATTAAATGATAAAGATTCTTTGAAATAGGAACCAGACTGGAATCAATTTTATTGCTCATTATGAAATCTGTAAAGGCAATTGTTGTATTTCCTACCATTGGGCTATCAAAATTTATCCCCCATTCATCATAATCATTAGATATAGAAGATACACTTTTCAGAATTCTGCAAGATCCATTAACTAGACCATCTTCAATATTGATATTACTTGTTACCACATACATTATTCCAATTTTTACATGTACTATTATACAAAGACCAACTTCAGTTGTTTTTTTCATTTCAAGAGAATCAATTATTTAAATTTCCTTGAAATTACTTGTCTTTCCAAGAACTGTGCCCTTTGCCACAGATTATTCTTGTCCGCAAAATAAATTCAATATCAATGACATCCACATAAGCAGATCCATTTAAAAATACATAGAAAAGAAACTCTTCTTTTGATTTGAAGCAAATTAGTATATGCAATAAAAACTCTCATTGAAGTACATTTAAGTTTAGTAAGATTTCATACAATATTGATTTATCCATACATTGAGTCAAGAAAATATATTTAAACATTGTGTTTTGCAACTTCAATCCCACCTTGCTCCAAAATATCGATTTCAGTTTATCAATTGCATCTGCAATAAAGGAGTCAATTGCATCATTACTTTCAGTGTAAGCTAATCGTAACACCTCATCCAATGTTTCATGCGGAATAATGCAGTGCTTGGATCTATTACACGAAATAGTTTCTTTATTTAAAATACACATTAATTTACAATCCACTTTTTCAATCTCAACTGTTTCATTTCTCCATTGGAAAAAATAGAAGAATTACTTCACAGCAGATATTAGTCTTACATCAGTCAACAATTTTCTGTTACAAATCAACAACAGTTAATGTATACCATCTAACCAATTAATAATTGTTTAATTACATAAAACATAAACTTCACAATTTTCACAGTTTTTTTCATTAAAATCATAGAGTTGATTTATGAATACATTGCAGCAAAATATGCTACACAAATATTATTTAACTGGTTGGGCTTTTTATTATATTTACTGATTAAACCATTAATGAAATCATCACATGAATCACTATTCTCTGCAATTCCTTTACGGATTTCAGCATCATCGTCATTCTTTGCAGGGGCAGTGTTTATACCTACTTCTACGATCTGCCTCTTTGGAAAAACTTGGGTTCAAGTCAAGGTATTTCATAGAGCCCGAATGTATTCAATTTCTATTATGTGCCATTTTTCAGGAATACTTTCTAAACTCACTAACTGACTTCATAAATAAGGAATGCATCAATTTCTTAATTTCTATTATTTTGGCAATTTCTTGGGAGGTAATACCTTTTTCAGGTAGTGGTTCTAGACACATTGTTTGCGGCATAACTGGAATTGGGAAATTAAACCTATATTTAAATGCCTTTCTTTTCCCTTTGTTGCACATTTGAGCATGATGATGGTGAAAGAGAATAATATAAGAATTGGTGCAATCATAAGTACACATAATCAATTTCTCAATAAATTCAACACTCCTATTAATACAATTTTCTTCATCAGATGTATAATTTGAAGAATCTTTTAGCCACAAAAATATATGTTCATCAAGAGAACTGTGCATTTGAAATTCTACAATCTTCTATCGTGTATCATGTCACCTTCTTCTGATTTCATTCTGTCAGAATAATAAACATTTCCACCTGTTGGAAACAGACAGCCACAAAAATGTTTGGAAAAAATTCCTCAATGTA
Source organism: Acheta domesticus (assembly GCA_031308135.1). Classification (NCBI taxonomy): domain Eukaryota; kingdom Metazoa; phylum Arthropoda; class Insecta; order Orthoptera; family Gryllidae; genus Acheta; species Acheta domesticus. Next base: position 78,803,447 of record JAHLJT010002406.1, on the reverse strand, counting down.
TTTACATCATTAAAATATACAGAATCATCAACAATACACTCAGAAATATGTTCAATGTTATTACTAGAGACCGAATTTTTATGTAATTACATATTTTTTTGTCTTTCTCCTTACCGTTCTCAAAATTGTAATCTTGGCGAATAATAGCCCTCCTAACACAATATCGAATTTTTTTCGTTACATATTTTCACATATTTAGTACTATATTACGTATTTTGCTGTTTTCACAATATATTTTCTTATTTTATCTATAACCCTCTATTTAATTCCATTTATTTTCATGAAAAGACCTATTTTTTTATTAAAAAAATGAGCATTTTTCCTACATGATAGGGGAAATTTAGGTGTCCAAAAGATTACTGACACCGTGTTTTGTTATCTCTAACCTTCATTTCCGAGAAAAATTTGCGATCACTGGCATGTAACACATCCATGAAGATGCTACAGTGTATGTTTGCTGGTCGTAGATCTCCCCAGTTTGTGCGATGGCTTCTATTGCGAATAGTCTGGATGCTAAACTACTGTCCTGGATTACAATAGATTAAGCTTTACTACTGGCAAGAAAATTGTACGATGTAAAGTGAACAGTTTTTCAAAATGTAATTTCTTGCTATGAAAATGGTTTTTAATTAGAGAATTTTAATATTACATATTATATCCGATTTTACATATTTATTACATATTCTTACTCTTTTCATTACATATTCATGTACATATTTTGATGTTTTATACTACATATTTTTCCGGTCTCTAGTTATTACTGTCATGAATATTTATTTTATCAGTATCATCTAGTCTACAACAAAATCAGTTATCTTTGTTTTAATCTGATTCGTACTTTTCAAAACAATTCTCTTCAATAGCAATATTGTGCTTTTAAAGAGTGGTGTTTGTCGTAAATCGAAGGGCGTGCATCAATGGGCAACCCAAAATATTGCTGGGCTTACCGATTCATATATATAAGTTCGTTCATCACTTGAAAGTCTGCAATTTTACGTTATCATAAACATTTTTAAAATTTCTAGGAAGAATTTGTAATAAATCTTTGATATCTATTGGAATGTTTATTACACTATCTTTCATAAGCAAGTGTGCCTTTAAGGAGTAAGACTTCAACTCTCTAATTTGCATAAAATTAATGTAGGGTGCTTCCATGCTTTCCTCTAATTTACATAAAGCTTCTATGCATTGAGGACTTTCTACATATTTAAACCCTTCCTAACAGCTCAAAGGAAGAATTTCACTTTTTTTACACAATTATCTTCATGACATTCACATCACATGACATTGCCATGTTAATTTTCTGTCATAAGATAAATTTCATTTCCATGAAACTCTCTTCTCTTTGCATTCAAATTTTGCTCAATAACATTATTCATGCTCTCTTCCTTCCAGACATGTAACTGAAGTAACTGTGTATCTGCAGATAAAGAAAATAACAAAAAAGTTAAAATAGTGCCTTTCCTAATCTTACTATTTCTTACCTATTTCATTTTATTCAGATATAAAAACTTCACAAAAAGCTTCCTGAGAAATAGAATAGTAGACGTGCGGAATCTCCTTCCCGAACTTGTTGTGACTGCATCCTCATCCAATGCTTTCAAAAAGCTCTACGATCGCTTTGTAAATAGATGAACTCTATATATTTAATTCTATCTCAACTATGTTAAAGCCTCTATGTTTTTGTTTGTGAATAGATAGGGAACTTAACTTTATAATTTCTCTACTGTAACTCAATATACTCCAACTCCATACATTTGTGATTAAATAGTTTTCGATTAATCATTATATATTATATATTATATCTGCACTGAATCAGGTTACCATCAGTGTTACTGTTGCCTGTACTAATTACAAATAAATAAAAATAAATAAATGTAAAGCAAAAATTCATATTTTTGCTTTAGGTCTCCTACTCAATAAGAAACTGTTTGGAGATGGGAAAGAAAAGAAAAAATAAATTTCCTTTAATTTTTCGAAGAACGAAAACGATAGTACCAACACTGGCACTGTTATTTTGTGGAAATATCAGTCAAGCTAGTGTTATAATTAACGAACAAATTCGTACTACTCAGTGCTACAGCTAACGTTTCGAGACCAATTTGGTCTCATTGTCAAGGCTAAAATAAGTAGAAAATGTAAAGATATCGAGTTAAAAAATATGAAAACAGGAAACAAATGTCACATTAAATATATATAAACTAGTGGTGCTACAGAATGGCACAGACTTTCCCGAATTAGTTTTCTATTTTCCTGGGTCTTCGCTAGCTATTCGGAATTGCCACATACTCTTTCTTGCCAGCTACCATCTATCATCGCCAAAAGTACATTTTTTTGTCATTTTCTTAATTTTTCGGTTTCCTATTGGTAGAACAGAAACATTAATTTTAGAATATTAAAGAACACAAAAACCTAGCCGTAAATGGCAATTTTCTTTTAAAAATTATGTGCCGTTTAAGAGAAAATGGCGTTTTAGCACTACTAAAAATGCGAAATTTGAAGCTCATTTTCACAGAAAAGTTTTGAGTTTTCAAAATACTTTATTTGAAGTTATTTGAAGCACTTACACTCACAAATATAATAATCTTTACAAATTGCGGATAATGTGCATATTAAAGATGTGAGAGATCTTTCAAAAAATTTACATTTATATAATTTTTGAAAAAAACAAAAAAAACTCAAAATAAACTTCACGCTATACTAATGAGTGTAATTAGCACTATCCGTTACAAAAGTTTCAAGAAAAAAATTGCAGCCATATACGAGAAAATGACGTTTGAGCATTTCTGAAAATGCCGAAATTTGAGCTACTTTTCACAGAAAACGGTAGTGTTTTCGAGAAACTTTACTTGACATTATTTAAAGCATATATACTCGTAAATATAATAATTGAAAAAAAATCGCCGATAATAAAATATTAACGACGTGAGAGACAAGTAAAAAAATTTACATTTTGGTAATTTTTGAAAAAACCAACCGATAGACCAAAATGGCTTTTATGTCATTGATAGAGTACATTTACCACTATCCCTACCAAAAGTTTAAAGAAAAAATTTGGAGCCGTTCTTGAGAAAATTTTGTTTTTGTAATTTTTTAAAATTGCACATATTGCACGCAATATTGCACGAAAACTACCAAAATTGTGAAAAACATTTACATGACCTTTATTAAAGAACTCAATATGCAGAACAAATTTTATTTGAAGAAAAGATCTCTTATCTTCAATTTTGTAGTCGGAGAAAGACGCCGAAAAAAATTCAAACTTTCACAATTTTCGAAAATTCAGAGCTGTACGTGAAAATCGGACCTATGCCATGTTAAAAAGTGTATTTTCCTCTATTCATACAAGAAATTTAAAGAAAAAATTTGGAGCCGTTTTTGAGAAAATGTTGAAAATCCCCGGGGGGCTTCATATAAAGTACCCCAAATTTTAAAGAATCTTTTTCAAAATCACAAAGCTTCGACTAGAATCAGATCGACTGGGGAATATCAATTTTGAAGAAAATCGACCTAACGGTTTTGGCGCTAGCGTTGACCACAGACGGACGGAATGCCGTCAATCGATTTTTAAGTATAAAGAAGCAACAAATCATGGATTTTGACCACACCACGTGTTAGGGGATTTTTTTCTTAATTTAGCAACTGGTTTTATCCACTTATTCGTTTTCACGGCCCGGCAATTAATTTTTTTCCGCCGAAAATTGGCCATTTTTTCGCGCAGCATTACATAACTTTCCCCATACTACGTATATCACTCTGTGTTTAAGTAGCGTTTATTGTCGACAGAACAACTTTTATAAATGGTGGTAGTTTTGCACTACATAATATTTATACATTGGTTGGTTGGAAAGTTCAGGATTGTTTTGACCTTTCTTGCGTTATTTATAGTAGTCTGAGGATTTTCCTCTCTTTTACTTCAACAACCTACATCTAATTAAACTTACTTCATAGGCGACTCTGTCACGTCCTTATTGCTTTTATCTTCGCGAAATTGTAGCTGAAATGGCCTAACTCGCACAGGTGTCACTGTCACGTCCTTGTTGTGCACTGATTACTATTTACACTATTTACATTTTATCTGAACAATCTATCACTATCTTCACTATCTTCTACGAACAATCTATTCACTATCTTCTTTGACAGGGTGTAGGGGCATCGAGGGGCTCCGGGTGGTGGCGCGGGAGTCTTCAGGTGAGGATTGGCCTCCGCCAGATGATCGGGCATCGGCCGAGGCGGCCCCCGCCGGGTACCGCTTTATTTATTTACACACACGGCGGTACTCGGCAGGGACCAGGTCTACTTGGGCGGTGTGCTTGTAATAGCAGGCGGCACTACCATTGATCGCTTCGGCGATAATGCGCTCTCTTGTGTGTTTGATCGCGCTGGTCTTTAGTAATTTATTTAGTACCGCCATGCTATTTGGGCACCACTCACCCAGGGCTCCTACCACAAGTGGTAGGAACTCGACCTCCCTGAAGTTTCTGGCTAATAGAACGGGGCGCACTTCTTCTTGATATTTGGCGGCCTTTTCTGCATACTTCTCTTCAAGCTTCCCAATGGTCGCTGTCTTCACGGCGGCATCGATACAGACAGCTTGATGGCCCCGCACCATTATCAGGTCTGGGCGTCGCCGGCCTCCTACAGCCTGGTCTTCATACAGCACAGACCATCCGTTCGCTACGGCCGCGTTTTTAAGGTGCATTAGCACGCGGTTGTGCCGCAGCTGCAGGATGGCACTGTGTGTCAGGCATTCGGAAATGACATGTCCGATCGTCTCTGCAGCAGGTATTTCTGGATTGTTTTTCTGCTTGCAGCCGCGACGGCATATTCTGTTTACTTTCTCATTCTGAGGTTGGAAATTTAACTTCTTTGAGCTGTTGAGGCGCGCGGCGTGTATGAATTTGTATACGGGCGGCCTCATATTTTCGCCCGAGCGGAGGTAATAAGTGGACTCACGACCTACGCCCATGGTTGCCGAGGCATAGATGCCCTGCAGCTCCTGCTCCCGCCACCTTTTTGCATGTGCTTTATGGATCAACGAACGTATTAGTTTAACTAATAGATGGCGCGACTTTAGATTGACCCGGGCGGGGGCGTCTTCTTCTTCTTCCTCACCGTTGGTATCAATGACAGTTGCGAGAAATTGTTCTAACTCCTCTGTACTTCCACTACGTATTACTTCCGCTGGGGCTGCCGTCAAGTTGGGGAGGGGGATGACTCCATCCTCATCCGTCTCGGGCTGAATTGGGTCATGAGCGGGCAGGGCCGTGGTGCCTACCATGCCGGTTGGGTCAGTGTTCTCCGCTGTGGGCACGGCCACCTCAGCGTTCGCGCTCCGGTCCGGGGCGGTGCCATCAGCTGCTTGCGACAGACGCTCCTGCTCCGGGGCGTCTGCGTCTCGGGTCGGGCCGCTGCAGCCGTTTGCGTCAGGTAGGTCCACCGTGCACGTTCTCTCCAGGGCGTCGCCGCAGGTAGCATCGGGAGGGTCACCGACGCACGTCTGCTCCGGGGCGGTGCTGCCGGCTGCAAAAGGCAGTATTGGAGGCTCCCCGTTCATAGCAGGGTCCAGGGCGTCAGGGGGAGACGGGTCAATGGAAGGGCCCGTGAGGAAGTCCCACGGAATCCGGATGTCGGCGAACCATTCCTCTTGTTCTGCGCCGTCGATTTGTAGCTCTCCGTCGTCGTCGTCCTCCTCCTCATCCGCCCCCGCATTCAGCGCGTCACCGCGCCGCTTCGCAGTGGCGCGGCGCGACTGTTTGCGGATGGTGAATTCTCGCGGCAGCTCGATGTATGGGAGACCTCCGTCCTCCTCAGTCCTGGGTGGGCGCCATAATAGCCCAAGCCGTCGCGAGGCTTGGCGGGCTCGGGTGAAGGTCGATCTACCAGGCGCACTACGGTCGTTCGGAGCCCCCGAGAGGTACGTATATATATCAGCGTCTTCGGCACCCACATGCTGACAGTATGCGGCTTCCATCTGAAGGTCTGTCATCGCTGACGTTCGTACCATCGGGTCGGGGCTTGTTAGCAACTTAAATGCGCTGTCAACTGACCACACGTCCGCTTCAGTGGACGCCTCTAATAGTCCGATTCCACCGTCCTCCCTGCCGGCATACAGGAAGGCGGTGGAGGAGCCATGGCTGAGGGACAAGAACTGCCTAGCCCTACTTCGGACAGTCTTGTCGTATTGCCGGAGCATTGAAATTGTATAGCGGCCTAGCCTGAGGGGAAAGACGGTGGCTGGCTGTACAAACTGTACCAGCGCGTCGACTTTTTGATGGTCCCGGAGCTGAGATGATGCTATATTATCTAATAATCGGACCTGCTCGTTCAACCCCTCCCAGGACTCTACTAGATTGAATCCTACTGGCTTTCCAAGGTATTTAACGGCTTCCCCCTCAGTCATGCGGGGTATGGGGGTGTCTTCAAGTTTTAATGTAGCTTCAAGTTCACGCCTCCTTTTATGCACAGTGTGCGACATTTTTGAGGCTTTAGTCTGAGTCCTAATGTCTTAAGTGTGTAATTAGTGAGATCTAGTCTTATTTGGAGATCCTCCGGGGATCTGGCCATGACAGCCAGGTCGTCCGCATAAGCTAGAACTGGGGGGGCAGTGTCAACTGCTTGTTCTTCTAGTTTTTGTAGTACGGGATCTATAACGAGGTTAAAAAGAAGCCCACTTAGTGGGCACCCTTGTCTGATGCCGCACCTAATCGGTATAGGGTCTGATAGTCCCTCTGGTGTCATTATTCGGGTGGTGGTGCCATCATATAGTTCAGTTACTATTTCCGTGAAGGCACCACCGACCCCTACTGCCTCCAGAGCGGCTCCAATTGCCGCATGCGGGACAGAGCCGAAGGCGTTTGCAATGTCTAAGAGTGCCAGGCTTAGGCTGGTCCGTCCAGTTGTGGCGCGTAGGAGCTCCCTGCTGAGCATGTAGTTCTGCTCCAGCACACCATCAAAGGGGCGGAAGCCTTTTTGTGCCTTCGCAAGGGCATTGTTTGTCTCTATCCATCGCGTGAGACGGGCAGCCCACAATCCGGTATAAAGTTTGTAGATTGTTGCCGTGAGAGCAATGGGGCGCCAGTTAGAGGGATCGTTTTCAATTCCGCCTTTGTGGATTAGGATCGTGCGTGATTGTTTCCATTCACTGGGTACTTTGCCTGACTTTCTAATTACATTGAGCAGTGGGGTAAGTAACTTGGCATCTGGATCTATCTGTTTGAGATGCCCGTAGGAAATTCGGTCCCCCCCTGGGGCGGTATTGGCACTGAGGGCAAGTCTCTTAGCCACTTCTTCTTGGGTAAACTCGGTAGTGGTTAATTCATCCCGCTCAGTGACTATTTGGAATGTATTACTGTATTCTCCTTCATGTAGTTGACTATGTATAGCCGTGAAAAATTCAGTCAGCTTGGTTCGGCTGATGGGACATCTATTATTATTGTTTTTGTTGATTACCCGCATCGCCTTTCGGCACTGCGTTTTATATGTGCGGTCTAATTCCTTTTGTATGCGGGTCGCTTGCTCTTCAGGGCTGCACGAAGGCGGGACGTAGTCATCAGAATGTTTTATTTTGAGACCTTTCCTAATTTCCCTTACGTATGCACTGTAAACGTCCTCAATTTCTTGTTGCGTTGCGCCATGTGAGTTGCGCAGTAACTCCCATGCCTTATCTACTGCTACTCGCAGCTCTGGAGTGACTAGTGGTGGGCGGTTTCTTCTCCTGTTTGGTCTTCGGTTGGGGGCTGTCGTTACTCGGTTTTCTGTGAGAAGGGGAGGGAGAGGAGGTGTTTCGTCAGCGGTCTCGTGCCTGTTAGTGCGGGGGCAGTTGACGGACTCACTCGTGCAGCCTCTGTTGGCGCCGCGGTGCTGCTGACGCTGTGGTTGCGGCGGTGGTGCTTGCGGCTGTTCATGAAGGTGGGGGGAGGGGGAGAAGTCTGGTGATTGACGGGATGGGGTGGGTAGGCGGGGTTGCGGGAGTGGGAGGCTCCGGCTTGGTGCTCCCCTATGCTGTGATATTTCGGGTGGAGGGGCAATGTTTAGGGAGAGGAGGGGTGGTGGGTAGTTGCTGCTGGCCTCACGCGGTGCGTTACTAGGCTGGTTGCCACCTGCTTGGGGTCTGGGCGGAGCATGTTCACTGCGGCGGTCTGCTATTGGCGCGCCATCTCTTCTGGATGCAGGCGCACGTTGTTGGTCCCGGTCGTACTCTTCTTCAGTTCCTGATGCCGCAGTCCTCACTGCGCGTTGCCTTCGTTCACGTCGCATTCGGTTCTTCTTTTTATGTTTCTTGTTGCCTTGGCTACCAGTTAGGCGGTTTGTTGTCACCAAAGAGGGTAGCATTTGTTCGGCCCGGTCAGGGGAGGGGCGTCTTTCTTGTGTTTGTTCTTCTTGCCTGTAGAAGGGTGTGGACTGGGAAGGGGTGTTTTCTCCGCAGTCGTGCCCTCTTGCGTGGGCGTCCGAATCGTTTATTGTGATAAGGTGTCCTGTAGCTGGCTCTGCAGCAACGTCACCAGGGAGAGGAAGGAAAAGGTCCGCGGCCGCAAGGAGACGTCTTCTCTGTGATACAAAGGTGTCGGGTCTATGCCTCTGCGGGTCCTCCATTGGACGTCGCTGCTTGCGAGGTAGATGGAGGCGCCTGTGGAGGCTAACGTGTTTGATATTTGGGAAATATTTTCCGCATCCCACTGCTCCGCATTTTGCGGGGAGTGCATAAGCTGGAAGTTGTGGGGCTTGTGCATGTGCAGCCTCGCTACATTGTAAGCGATGGCCGTCCCATTTTTCTCCTTCCTGCGTGAATGACGCACAACCAATGCAGAAGAAGCGGACTCTTCTTATGCCATGCTTTGTACGCATGTGATAAATGATGTGCGACTTTCGGGATTGCAAGTGCACAGCGCTAGTGACTACTAGGTCACATATGGGGCAAATTACCGAAGACTGTAGTGGCATTGGTATCCCCACCACCTGTCCTCCTTGATATAAGTGCGGCTGAATAAGTTTACCGTCTATAGCCACATTCTCTCTAGCCGTCCTTGGGTTAAATATAGGCCCCTTGATGTGTGTTTGCGCTGGCTGTAGGAATTTACATGTATTTACATGGTGCACGGCGTGTGCCCAAGCTCCGCAGCCGAGACATTTAAATTTCTGTGGTAGGTGCCCATGTGTTGTTCGCACATGTCTACTTAGTTGTGCAGTTCGTTCCTGTGCCTTTGTGTCTCTCGATATTGGCTCGTAATGTTCTGGGCATATCGGACATCTGATTGCTTTTGGAATTGGCAGACTGATAACTATCGTTTTCCTTTTTATGTAGGGTTGTACCAGGTAAAGCTCTGTTTTAGCGTTTAGCTGTACTGGGGCGTTGGTTTCGTCTTCACTTTGGCTGTTTGTGGGATTAGTATCTGTGGGGGTGGAATGCGCCCTATTACCGCTGCTTGCTGCTTCAGTTTCTATTCGCGGCACCGGTATGGGGCTAAAAGTCCCGGACGGCCTCAGTGGTGAGGGGGGGGCAGAGGGCGTGCTTCGGTTTTGCAGGGGTGAGGATGCGCTGTTGACCCCTATCTGCGTGTGGTCGGTGTTGGCATGCAGGGACTGAGTAGAAAGAGTCTGCTGCCTAGCGAATGGATTTCTACTGAAGTTTTCTGCATACGCGTCCCGCTGGTTAAGCTCCTCTTCCGTCCAAGCCATGACTCGTATTGGGTTGTTGTTTGTTGTGGCTGGGGGGTGGGGGATCAGGGGGGTGCTTCGCTCCTGTGTGGCCCTGGGTTGGGCTTCTTCTATTTCCATGATCGTTGACATATCTGTTTGATTGTTGGGGCAGTCAAGTTCGATGGGTTCGTTCAAGTGCCGATGGCGTGGGCTCAAAGGAGCTAAATGTGGCCATTCAGGTGTTTCAACTTGTATTTCTGGGGCTGTATTCTGAGTGTTGCGGAGGCGATGGCGTTGTAGTGTAACATCAGATACACTCGATGATGAGTTGGCTCGAGAGAGGGCCTTTACCTTCCTAGCCGGCTGAATCCGCCTTTTAAGGCGCTGTGCTAAGGGCATCGTGTCAGGGCTATTGCTGCCACTCCTTCTTGCGTTGTATACATGCAAACGTTTCATTTATTTGCTCCGGGGATAACTGATTGAGATGGTCGAGCAGCTCCATTGATATCGCCGGGGGAGAGGAGAAGGCGATTTCATCTTGCATCCGGGAGTTTGATTGAGTGTCGTCTTCCATTATACACTGATCACTTAACAGTTTAATAAAGTTTTTATTCAGTCTTATTACAATATACTATAGAAGATGGGGGCCGACGCGGAATTGGGCGGCGGTTTCAGGCTCAGCGGGCGGCAGAAGCGGACGCGGGGCACCGATCAGCAAGGCGGGGGCAGCCCAGGGGAGGGTGCTGTCCATCAGTCAGTCGCGCGCGTGCTCGTGTTTCAATGAGCAGACTTTCTTTGTTTTGTATGACCAAAGGGGGTTGCTCGCACTCTATGCGTCACTTTATGTATTAGAGTGGGTATTAGTTATGGCGAGGTTTCAGATATTCGCAGGCAGATGGTGCTAGTATCGCATACCTCTATATTGTCTAGTAGGTCACAGTGCGTTCCAAGGTGGCGCTAGTGCGCACCTCTTGCTCAAACTTACACTTATATTGGCATTAAAGCGAATCTATGGCTATCCATCCTTGCTCGCTCTCAATCGAAGGGGATAAGCGAAGGGTTACAGAACCCTGGGTGCTTCAAAAATGGCCTCCGGATCCAACGTGACTCGAACTAGTCACCTTGTGTTCACGAGCCCTATGCTTTAACCGCTTGCGCTACGGAGGCAGTTGCTAATTGCACCTCAGATAGTGGTTTATATGAGCACGATGGAGGGGTGGCCATGTAATGGGCGCTTTTTCTAGTTGGCAAGTTTTCATATATTCCTGCGGGAGCAGGAAGTTGGCAAGTTTCCCAATCACTATGTATATATATATGCTTTGTCTGGGGGGGGCGGCTAGCCTCAGCTCCGTTGCGGCGGCCTGGCAGCGGCTTACATGTCGCTACGGTAGGAATTCTGCACATTTCCACACGAAAACAACACACGCAAATATGATTCAGCAACCGGGGACACGAACATACACACGTCCCCGCCCCGCTGAGCGGCGCAACCGCTTTTACTTACATTCGGAAGCCCACATTTCGTTCGCATCCGCCATTACCATCACCGCCGTCGGACCCACGCCGGCCACCTGTGAAGTTTATCTTCTCATATTTTCAATATTTACGTCACAGAGTAAATATGACTCATAGGCAGTGTCGATGGTCACAGTAGAATCACAATTAAACACTTTTTAACGCGGTCCAATCACTTTAATCACAAAATATAAGCACTTTTTCAGGAGCGACTCCTATACACGTCCGCTTCCATACAACGTTGCAACGTTTCCATACGTACGTATACGGGAAAGTAAAAAAAAGTCAGGGCCTGATTTCTAAATAGGCTGAGTAGCCTGCAGCCTAGGGCGGCAAAGTTTTCGAGCAGGCAGTTTGGCAATTTGTTCAAATTGAACCCGGAACTTGAATTACGCGAAACATAGACATTAGCATTAAAGTATAAAAATATGTTTAAAAAAGTTATATCTTATCTCCAAGAACTATTTTTTTAAATTTATTTTATTTTATGTCGCATCAACTACTAAGGTAATTAGCGACAGACATTCTCAACATATACAATTTTCAATAATTTATACATTTTTAAATTTCATTGTACAAATTAATGGCCTTCAAAAAATTAACAAATCCATTGCTTTTTACTTTCCCGTATACGTACGTATACACGGAGTGATATACGTAGTATAGGGAAAGTTATGTAATGCTGCGCGAAAAAATGGCCAATTTTCGGCGGAAAAAAAATTAATTGCCGGGCCGTGAAAACGAATAAGTGGATAAAAACCAGTTGCTAAATTAAGAAAAAAAATCCCCTAACACGTGGTGTGGTCAAAATCCATGATTTGTTGCTTCTTTATACTTAAAAATCGATTGACGGCATTCCGTCCGTCTGTGGTCAACGCTAGCGCCTAAACCGTTCGGTCGATTTTCTTCAAAATTGATATTCCCCAGTCGATCTGATTCTAGTCGAAGCTTTGTGATTTTGAAAAAGATTCTTTAAAATTTGGGGGTACTTTATATGAAGCCCCCGGGGATTTTCAACATTTTCTCAAAACGGCTCAAAATTTTTTCTTTAAATTTCTTTAATGAATAGAGGAAAATACACTTTTTTACATGGCATAGGTCCGATTTTCACGTACAGCTCTGAATTTTCGAAAATTGTGAAAGTTTGAATTTTTTTCGGCGTCTTTCTCCGACTACAAAATTGAAGATAGAGATCTTTTCTTTAAATAAAATTTGTTCTGCATATTGAGTTCTTTAATAAAGGTCATGTAAATGTTTTTCACAATTTTGGTAGTTTTCGTGCAGTATTGCGTGCAATATGTGCAATTTTAAAAAATTACAAAAACAAAATTTTCTCAAAAACGGCTCCAAATTTTTTCTTTAAACTTTTGGTAGGGATAGTGGTAAATGTACTCTATCAATGACATAAAAGCCATTTTGGTCTATTGGTTGGTTTTTTCAAAAATTACAAAAATGTAAATTGTTTTACTTGTCTCTCACGTCGTTAATATTTACATTATCGGCGATTTTTCCCCATTATTATATTTACGAGTATATATGCTTTAAATAATGTCAAGTAAAGTTTCTCGAAAACACTACCGTTTTCTGTGAAAAGTAGCTCAAATTTCCGCATTTTCAGAAATGCTCAAACGTCATTTTCTCGTATATGGCTGCAATTTTTTTCTTGAAACTTTTGTAACGGATACACTCATTATTATAGCGTGAAGTTTATTTTGAGTTTTTTTTTGTTTTTTTCAAAAATTATATAAATGTAAATTTTTTGAAACATCTCTCACATCTTTAATATGCACATTATCCGCAATTTGTAAAGATGATTATATTTGTGAGTGTAAGTGCTTCAAATAACTTCAAATAAAGTATTTTGAAAAACTCAAAAATTTCTGTGAAAATGAGCTTCAAATTTCGCATTTTTAGTAGTGCTAAAACGCCATTTTCTCTTAAACGGCACATAATTTTTAAAAGAAAATTGCCATTTACGGCTAGGTTTTTGTGTTCTTTAATATTCTAAAATTAATGTTTCTGTTCTACCAATAGGAAACCGAAAAATTAAGAAAATGACAAAAAATGTACTTTTGGCGATGATGGATGGTAGCTGGCAAGAAAGAGTATGTGGCAATTCCGAATAGCTAGCGAAGACCCAGGAAAATAGAAAACTAATACGGGAAAGTCTGTGCCATTCTGTTTCTGTTTTTTGACAAATAAATAAATAAAATAAATACGGTCATGCTTAATTTTTTCAAAATACGAGTAGTTTTTCTTTAATTTTGTGACAAACGTAATAAGCCGCTGTAAATTTACTGCGCTTCGGACAGCTGGATGCGTCGTAAATTAGAATGTGCAATTTGTATATTATTTCTTTCTTCGTTTCGTACATTCGAACTTTGTTATAGACTTACACATTAATATTTTAGAAATTGTTTATTTTGAAAATATTGAAATAAGTAAAAAGAATTAATAGCTCTCAGAATAGCGACAATGCAGGGTCTGCAACAATGGAATTCACTTTGCGCTCGCGAATATCTGTGAATTAGTGTCATTGTTGTGACCTAATGGAGCTGTATGAAAAGGAGTTATAATTGTCTAATTTATGTTGATATTTGCAGGCAAATATTTAGTTTTGCACCAAATGCTGTACCATTTGTAGTGAGTAGAGAATTTGTTGCATGGTTTTAAAATACTCTTCCCTAATCATGGCCCAATGGAAGACATTTCTATATTTCCAGGGTATCAGGCTTCTTTTTCCAATACAGGGTTACAAAACTTTTGCATTCTATTTTTGTGAAGTTGTAGAATTCACATAGTTCTGACAACACTGCAATGGAAAATAGTGAGTTTCCAAGCGAAGATGTTAGTAGCGCATAAAGTGCAATATTACAGTACTACTTAGCTGTTTCCTCTAATACGGGAAGGTAAGTGCTGTTGTAGCACCACTAGTTTTCTTTATGAGGGGAATTTTTTTCTGCCGAAAATCCGCCTTTTTTTCGCGCATGCATTACATAACTTTCCCTATACTTATTCGTACATACGTATTGTATACGGGAAAGTAAAATTTGGTCACCTTAATGTTCAGAGTAGTCAACTGGTATTGTTTTCATTATTTGTTTATTGTATGATTATTATATCTCACTCTTCACTATATCATGTGTTTGTCAATTTATTTAATTTACTAGTAGCTTGTTAGTTTATTAAAAATGTTCATCTAATATTGTCTATCAATTATACAACAATCCAGTAAAAGCTTCCCACTTTCATTGCAAGATACTAATTCCCTTTCAGCCTGCTGATTAGGTCATTCTCAGCAACCAAGTATCTATTGTAGTTATCGATGTTGTGTGGCAGGGGATGTTAGTTAATCCACGGCTCACTTACCTAGTTGCACAGGTTCTGTAACAGAATTGAAATACGACCTTCAGAATATTGTGAAAGTAGTAGATCCTGGTACTAGATGCCAGTGGCGTTTTTCTCAGGAGAGGGAGGGGTGTCCTCCTCACCACATTTTCTTCTTTTGAATGAAGTTTCCAAGTGTACAATATTTTCGTTGATGTAAGGGAGGAAACTTTATATTTTTTATTTCATAGTTACCGGAAATTGTCTTTGGTCGATTTTTTAAACTGCGCGTCCTGTTTATGCGACGTGAAATCTCGAAATCACTTTGAGGAGGATTTCTCAGCGTTTTCCTCGTCTCGTGGAGTAATGGTTCATGTGGCAGACTTGCGGCGGCAAAGAAAAGGAAACGTTTTTAATGCAGCTCTTACGGCTTGAGGGGAGGAGTTCCTCCTGTAGAATGCAATGTATTGTCAGCTTTTGGAATTAAATGAACACTCGGCGCTTGCTGGGCGCCCACACGCACATGAATCGTGGACCAGGACGTAGTAAGAGGCACGCTGTAATATCTTGTACCTGTGGCAGCTCGTGCGCTGGCGGAAACCCGGGTGAAAGGGCAAATCGAACCGATACGTCTCTCTCTCCCCATTTCCAATCCCAAGGCGATGAACAGTGGGATAACTAAACAAAACATTTTGATTTTCAGTCATTGAAGAAGGCCTGGCCTAGGATGAATGTGTATTATTCTTGCGCACCTCCATATCCTGATTCATAAGATAAAGCTGTTTGATAACGGTTCCGAGCTTCCTTCCCAGAATTGTTAGTTTTTTTATTTTGTATAAAAGTGAGGGGTAGCACAAAAAATAATATGCAATTCAATTAGAATTATTTAATAGCTAATTAATCACGCATTTTTGCTCTGCACTTCTTTTGCATAATTAACGGTAAGCCGGCTTAAGAATAAACTTGCACCATTACAGTGTCGCTACCACAAAAACAAATCTGTTATCTTGCTGAACGATTTAATTGCTAAAATTTTGAATTGTTGCAAGTTTTCAAAAATTAAGAGCTTTCAACGAACAAATGGACCTACATCATGCTCTTAAGCGTTATATACACTATCCGAGGTCAAAATTTAATGAAAAAAATTGGTGCCATTTTTGCGAAGAGAATTGTTTAAACTAAATAAAAAATGGTTATATTCACGCAAAATTACGCGAAAAAACACTCAAATTTTCGAAAAACATGTACATGATCAGAATCTGTCTTTAAAGAAACAGATTTCGTTACATGAATATCAATTTTGGAGAAAATCGGCTAAGCAGTTTAATCGCTAGCGTTGTTGACAGATCGACGGATTGACGAACAGACGTTTTACCGTCATTCGATTTTGTAGAAAATCGACTGAATGGTTGAGGTGCTAAGGTCGACTACAGACGGACATATGTTCTGCCGTAAATCAATTTTGTGGAATCAAGGACGCACAGAATATGAATCCGATTACACTATGTGTTAGAGGAAGTAATTTGCTACCTATAACAGCAAAATATATACAACTTTTCAACAATAGGGACCTACAATAAGGATTTTTTAAAAAATTATCACCAATTTCCGCAGCTGCATTACATTTTTTTTCATAACTACGTAAGTACGAAGCTAGAAAGCTAGTAGTAAGCTAGAAAGTACAATATTCCCTCGGTCCTACTTCCCTAGGAAATAGCAAAAGATAGTCTAATAAAACTTACGCATAGTGAAGCTACTTTCATATTGAGAAGAAAAACAATGGGCCATTTTAGAATTTGCTCAATCGAACGAGGGAAGCATGAAGAAGAACCTGATCGAGTTTGATCATTGTCCAAGAACCTGAAGTGCAATGCTTCTTAGAGACAAGCTAAGTCTTTTAGAATTCTATAGTATGAATTGGTGGAGGGCCTCGGTGGTTAGCTTACTGGCCTCTGAACCCCCAGTGCTCGATCCCGTCAGAGGTGCTCAGATTTTCGAAGGGCGAAAATACTTAGCCATGTCACACTTGGCGGCATGCAAAGAACCCTAGCGATATGCAAAATTAAATCCCCCCGACAACACTCGCCCTAACATGATCTCACTTTCTCCTCAGTTAGGATATAGTAACCGAGACCGACATCTGGCAGAGAAAGTGAGAGACAAGTTCGAGGCGCATTAGGGGACCACTCGCGAGGCGCGCCTGGACGAAAGTAGCGCCTGCGAGATGCCCCGTGTCGGAGGTAGGCTTCTAAAGCAGCCTGGGTCGAAAACTCAGGGAAGGCAACCGGGAATACCCCTGAGTATTCTTTCCTTAGAAAACCCATCATGGGTCACCTAACTACCTTATATGGAAGATAGGACCAAAGAAGAAGAGTATGAATAGTTACTAAATCAGTATATCATTCAAGCAAATACCATGATCGTGTTTGTTGGTCACTACAGGACTTAATTGTGTAAAAAACGAAAATTGCAGCAGATATCTAAGAATTAATGAAAAATTAGCGAAAGTATTTGTCAGTTTGAAGTTCAGTGCATATTATATTTAATATTATTAATAATAATATTAAATACCTAATAGTCTTACGTATGAATATTTCATTTTTATAAACTCTCTCAAAGATTATTCATAAAATGATGTTTAAAGTATTATGCTCATATTTTACATTTCAACAAAAATTAAAATGAGTATCTTAATACTTTTAAATAATTCATTTTAAGTATTGTCACCTCAGTCATCAAGGAAGTATTCGTCTCTTCATTTATAAACATTATGTCACTCAGAAGAAATGACATAGCATTGTCTCAATTCCCCCTTGAATAATTACTATTGATTGACTTGTGAATACCTCGCTTTGTTAATGTATGAAACGTAATTACGCCCTCTTTTACATTTCAACAAACATTAAAATATCTTACTATTTCTTCTTTAAGTACTGTGACCTCAGTTATGAGTATGTATTAGTCTGTTCACTTGACAAACATTTATAATGTCCCTAAAAATGAAATGACTTAGCATTGTCTCAATTCCCTCTTGAATAATTACCATCGATTGCCTTATGAACAGCACGCTTTGTTAATGCTTCATAAGACATCGTTTTGTCCTGTATTCATATCAAATCACAAATCCACACAATTTTGTAGAAACGACTGAAGACGTACAGAGGATTGTTTGGAAAATTGTGTTAGAAAACCTACAAGTAATATTTTAAATAATTCGTAATAATGAATGACATGAAGTGGTCCAAAATCGTTTGGGAAATATGACGAAAGAGACTAACAAATACAAGAAAAATCTTCTTGAGTTTTGCGAAGGCACAACTATTCATGGACTAAAGTATGTTATGGAACGACAAAGATCTTATTTGGAAAGGTATGCAAAATAATCTATGTTTATTACCTATAGAGTATTTCTGCCAAAATTTCGTTTTTTTCGCGCAGCATTACATAAATTTTTCTTTTTAAGAAGTTCCTTCTTAAGCTTGAAAAGTAAAAAATATATCAAAAATAAAAAAGTCATACTAGCCTCAAAATAACATATACTTAAAATATACTGCGCTCAAGTTCGATGTACAATATTCTGTTTAAATGTCGAACTTTCCCAGCCACTTCACAACTCAGTCGTAGCATAGATGAGATCTCTGTCTTTACCCATGTTTCAAAGCGTTTTCACCTCTTATAGTAGTTAAAAAACTAGTGGTGCCACAACAGCACATACCTGTTCTTCGGCACTTATTTCTAAATTTGTAATTTTCGAAAATTTCAGAGTCAACGAAAATGAGGGGGAAATCCACGGCATTGCCGTTAGAGTGTTTCTCCCTTCTATCAGTGGATGATAAATTTTAAAGAAACAATTTGTAGCAGATTTTTTGAGAAAATCCATAAATTGTTTATAGAAGAAATTGTATAATTTTTGACAGTAAATCAACACAAGAGTACTAGTACTACGTTGAGTACTAGTGCTACTTTGACAAATTGTTACTGGCCCTTTTTTTATAAGAGTTGACTTTTTCACAACAGATTGCCAGAGGCAACAATATCTTTCAATTTTGTAGTTTTGAAATAGTTAAACCTTTTTGCAAATAAAAAAAAACATGTTGGCGAAAATGAGACAACCATCATATATTTTACCGCTCCTTGATACATATTAGGGGAACATTTAAAGAAAAGGTTAGGAGCGGATTTTTAGAAAATATGTTAAGAAAATTAAATTGCCTTTATTTCGCACAAAATTACACGATAACTACCCAAATTTTTCAAGAAATTGTTCTTTGAAGACGATCTTGAAACCAAGTCATTTTCAATAAAAAATACGCCCAGAAAAAGTCGTATAGTCGTAAAAAAGACTCTTTTGCAATTTTCGAAATACCCTGGGATTTTCAACAAACAGACCTGCACCATTCTCTTAAGCGTTCCTTATGCAATCCGACGACAAAATTTAATTTAAAAAAATAATACAATTTTTGATGAGAAGTTTTATAATTTTGAGGCTTAATGTAAAGTTACCCTCAAAATAAAAATTACCGTTTGAAACTCCCAAAGCCTCTAGCTCGTTCAAATCGATCGGGGGAATATAAATTTAGGAGAAAAGCGGCTCAACTGATTTAGGCGCTAGCTTTGATTACAGAAGAACGGACAGAGACCAGATATTTTGCCATCAATCTATTTTTCGGTATCAAGGATCCAAGAAACACAGATTCTGGCTACACCTCTGGTAAGAGGTAGGAACTTACTCTAGCAACAAGATTTATACACTTTTCTTTACTAGGATCCGGCAATAATATTTTTGCCGATAATTCCGCCGTTTTCCGGTGCATTATTACATCACATTCTCTTCTTACAAAGTACATTCGTAAGGACTTTCGACGTACCCTTTGTAAGGGTGAGAAAGTAAACTAGTGGTGCTACAAGAATGGCATAGACTTTCCCCTACTACTTTTCTATTTCCATTGATCTCGGCTAGCTATTCGGACTTGCCACTTACTCTTGCCAGCTGCCATCTATTGCCACCCAAACTACATTTTTTTGACATTTTCTTAATTTCTCGATTTCTTAATAGTAGAACGGAAATATATTATTTTAAGAATATAAAATAACAGTAAATCTCCTGCTAAATGCAATTTTTCTTTGAAAAATTTGGAGCCTTTTTTAAGAAAATGGTGTTAAGCGTTACTGTAAATGCAAAATTGAAGCCCTTTTCCACAGTAATTTTTGTGATTTCGAAATATTTGATGACTTTACGTGTTTTGAAAAGCGTATGATTAGCACTATCCGTTCCAAAATTTGAAGAAACAATTTGGAGCTATTATGAGAAAATGGAGATTGATCTGAAGATGCTGAATTTTGAGCAAGTTTTCACAGAAAACAGTTGAGTTTTACGAGAAACTTTATCTGCCATTATTTGAAGCACGTGTACCTCATAAGTAAAATAATGTGAATAGATTCGCCACTAATGAAAATATAATGACGCTCAGAGACAAGTCCAATAATCAAACTTTTGTTAATTTTTGAAAAATGCAAAAGAATGGAGGAGCAATATGGCGTTTATGGTCATCTCATAGAGCACATTTTAGCACAATCCTTATCAAAAGTGTAAAGGACAAAATTTGGAGCGGTTGTGAAAAAATCTTTGTTTTGTAATTTTTCAAATATTGCCATTATTGGTCGCAATATTGCGCGAAAACTACTACTATTTTTTTAAAATCTACAGGACCATTAATAAAAGAACTCATTATGGAGTAACAAATTTATTTGGAGGAAAAATCTCTATATTCAATTTTGTAGCTGGAGGAAGGTGCCGAAAAAAATTCAAACTTTTTGCAATTTCCGAAAATACAGAGTTAATCGGACCGAGATAATCGGATTTATGCCACCTTATTTATTGTATTGTACTCTATTTTAGAAGACATTTAAAAAAAATTGGAGTCGTTTTTTTGAGAATTTTTTTTAAATGTACAGGGGGCTTTCATGTAAATACTCCAAAAAATGAATGAATGATTTTCAATCTCAAGCTTCGACTCGGCCAGATGGACGGAATTTCTTCAATTTGGAAAAAATCGTACGCATAGTTCAGACGCTAGGACTTTGTGACATAAACCGGACGGACGGACCGACAACGACAGACGCACGAACGGACGGACGTTTTGCTTTCAATTGTTTTTTCGGTATCAAGTGACCCACAAAACCAGGGATTCTGGCTACACCACATGTTAGGGGATTTTTTTCCTTTCTTAATTTAGCAACTGGATTTATCACGGCCCGGCAACGAATTTTTTCTGCCAACAAATTCGCAATTTTTTCGCGAAGCATTACGTAACTTTCCTATACTATGTATATTATTCTCCGTATATTCTACTGTGTATGTAGTATGTATATAATATATATATATATATGTATATATAATATATATATATGGTATATATAAACTATAAGATATATATGTATATATAATAATATATATATATATGTATATATATAGTATATATAATATGTATATAAATATATATCATTTGTCTATACTATATATATATATATAAACTCCCTCTAGTTTACTGTGGTAAAACATAATTCTCTGCCACGATCAACACTGATAATTACGACCAAATTATATTTTCTTTTCACAGTGCATTAAAAACAAGCCTATGCTGGAATACAATTCTCTGCCACTACTCCACCATGACTTCCATAATTGATTAGATTTATGTTCTCCTATAATACAAATTTTTATTTGTCTATGTTTGCGAAGTCCGCTCCTACACCGAAAGCGAATAATATATTAGTTAATTTGGAGCCTGCTTATTAATATTATTCCCTACACAAAGCATCGCTACCTTCAAAGCAAACAAAATTTTCAACAATGGCTGCCGGACATAATTCAGCAACTATTTATGGTTATGTGGCATCCTTTCC
>JAHLJT010002406.1:78749130-78781060 GCA_031308135.1 Acheta domesticus | reverse complement strand
TTTTGTTAAGCATTAACATATAATCTTTTAGAAATTATTTGAAATATTTGAAATAAAAATTGCTAGCTCTAAGGGAGTATCGACAATGCAGGGAATTCAACCAATTGAATTTCGTTCCACTGTGCGAATTTCTGTGATTTTAATGTCATTGCTGTGACTCGTTATATTGCAACGGGCAGCCGGTCTGGTAGAGCCATGATCGCGGTTCTCGCCGTGGTGGGGGGGAAGTGAGGTGGCAGGGACAACAAAACTGCATAGAGACGAAATTTGTCGTAATTTCGGGCAATAAAACAAAAAACAAACATTACTTCCCCGAACCTACGATCGGGGAAGTACATTAAAAATCCCATGAGGTGGATTGTTGTCCTAGTGAGCTCGGAAATAAGATATAAAATAATATTATTAATAAAAAAAATAACCAAAGGACAACTACGTTACAATAAAAAAATGCCATTGCGCGGCACCGCTTAACTACAAAAAAAAGAACAAGAAAACACTTGAGGATTGTTGATATTGTTCTCCCGCCTCGTTTCGAGGGGAAGCGCCCCAAAGCGCGGGGAACGGTAGGAGTCTTAACTATTTGTGTAGGCGCGTGCCGGAGGGGCACGACGCGGTCGATGGCCTCGGCGTCTGCGGCGATCGTGGACCCGCGGCGAGCCGCAGTGTTGAAAAGGCAGGCGCCTCCAGGAACCGATGGGTAAACAGCTGACAGCAAATGGCAAGGATGCGAAGATTCCCTCTCCACTTTCACCAAGGCGCTGTTACATGTCAGGAGTCGCCCCTCATCACGACTCGGACGCGCGACGCGAGAGTACTTAATTGCGAGCGCGGATCGGAAGCCGGATCACGGTATTCGTGACTCGTACACTCGCCATTTGGCAACGAGTTACTAGTTCATCGAACACACGAAAATGAAATCGGTTCGGTGACCGGCGCCTTCAGGCATTATTCACTCATAGAGTGAATGTAAAGTCTCTGCAGTGTGAATATGGCAGACAAATCTTGTCGCACGGCGGTCGGGAAGCAAACTGTTCACCGTTTAAAAAAAACAAGACAAAAAACTAGTTTACGGCTTCCACGACCAGGCATGAAGTTTCCTCTCTCGCGACTAGCTCTCAAGTGTGCTCTCACGCCACTACTTCTCAAGCGTGTTCTCTCGTGACTACTACTCAAGTGTTTCCCTTTTTTAAAGTTTTTTTGAGAATCCGTTCCTATTCGGATCTCCCCCCTCCTAAGCTCGTCTTGGGCTCGCTGACCTACTTTCGGAAAATTATTGTTAGCCATTGGCCAGAGCTTACTGCGTCGTAGGAATATTCTAACGAATCGTGGTTCGTGATTTTGTGGGTAATTTCCTCAGATGTTCTCTGTCTCGTCCATCTCTCTCTCTCTCTCTCTCTGACGAAACGCAGCTGCACCGATCAACGGGTTCACATCTCCTGGGAGCAATTATTGTATGGCAAGGGTTAGAACTTATTCGAATTAGTGCGACAGGCGTGGCGACGAGAAAGGAGCTCGCTTAGCGAAGGGTGGGGGCGGAATACAGAGGGGGTATTCACTGCGAGGGGGCACGGCGCGGTTCGAACCGGTGAAAGGTTGTAAATTTTTCTCCCAAAGTAGGCGAGGGGCGCTAGAAGAATGCGACCGCGGCGGCGAAGAGGCGGGTGGGGGGGAGGCGCGGTTGGGCGCACGTGCGCGTGCCAGCGAGTACAAAAAAAACAACAAGAATTTGTTACGAATTTCTTAGGGTGTCGTTACATGCCGCCACAATATCTGTATGGTATCTGGCTTCTTTTTCCCATACAAGTTTACAAAACTATTGTATGATATTTTTATGCAGTTGTAGAATTCACGTAGTTGTGATAACACTGCGATGGACAGAGTGAGTTGTTTGCTACTTGGTTGATTTGAACGTTTTCAAATAATAGCTAAGATCTTAGTATGGCAGAAAGTACATTATTTCAATCCCACGTGGCTGTATCCAATAATACGGGGAAAGTATGTGATGTTGTAGCACCACTAGTTTCCTATTACTTGTAGTCTTATTACTTTCCCATATACGTACGTATTCACGGAGTGATATACGTAATGTATTACTTTCCCTATACGTACGTATACACAGAGTGATATACAAAGTATAGAGAAAGTAATGTAATGAGTTATGAAAAAAGGCCAATTTTCGCCAGAAAAAATTCGTTGCCGGGCGCTGATAACGAAGTGGATAAAACCAGTTGAATTAAGAAAATTAAATTAAGAAAAAAAATCCCCTAACACGTGGCGCAGCCAGAACCCCTCTGTTGTGGGTCTTTGATACCGAAAAACCAATTGAAAGGAAAACGTTCGTCTGTCCCTAAGGCTGTGAACACTGCTAGCGCCTAAACCACACGTACGATTTTTTCCAAAATGGATATTCCCCGGTCGATCTGGTTCTAGGCAAGGCTTTGAGATTCTGTAAAATTTGGGGGTACTTTACATGAAGCCCCCCGGACATTTTCAAAATTTTCTCATAAACGGTTCCAAATTTTTTCTTTATATTTCTTGTAAGAATAGAGTAAAATACACTGATTAAGATGGCATAGGTCCGATTTTCACAGTTAACTCTAAATTTTCGAAAATTGCTGAAGTTTAAAATGTTTTCGGCGTCTTTCTGGAAGTGCAAAATTGAAGATAGAGATTTTTCTTTTAATAAAATTTTGTGGTACAAAGTGAGTTCTTTTATTAAGGTCATGTACATTTTTTTGAAAATGTTAGTAGTTTTCGCACAAAATTGCATGCAATTTTAATAAAATTACAAAATCAAGATGTTCTCAAAACGGCTCCATATTTTTTTCTTTAAACTTTCGGTAGATATAGTGCCCAATGTATTTTATGAGATGACAAAAGCGCCATATTGCTCTATCCTTTTGTTTTTTCAAATATTGGAAAAATGTAATTTTGTGACTTGTCTCTCACGTCGTTAAATTTTTTACTAGCGAGGCCGCTTTGTTCACATTATTATATTTACGAGTACATGTGCTTTAAATAATGTCAAGTAAAGTTTCTCGAAAACACTATCGTTTTCTGTGAAAAGTAGTTCAAAATTCCGCATTTTCAGAAACGCTCAAACGTCATTTTCTCATACATGGGTGCTGATTTTTTCTTCAAACTTTTGTAACGGATAGTGCTAATTACACTCTTTAATATGAAGTAAAGTTTTTTTTAAATCATTTATTTCCTGTTCAATTACAATATAATTTTTCAGGAGTTTGAAAAGGAGAATTTATAAATAACATTTTGGGAAGATGCCAGAGCTTTAAAATTTGGTAAATTATGTTTTTACCAATTTTGAAAATGAGTATGGTAAATAAGTCAATACATAAAAAATAACTAATTGAAATGATTAAAGGTAATAATAAGAGTTAGAAAGGATAGTTAGAGGTTAACTTTAGAACAATTGAATTAAAGTGAATAAAGATATATATATTTAGGGAGGGTGAAAAATGTCTTTGGGAAAGTGTGAACGAATGCGAAGAGCAGAATAATTTTGACCTAGAGTAAAGTGTTGAGATGCAGGGGAAAGAAACAATGTATTAAAGAAATTTTGAGTTTGTTTAATTATAAAGGTTTTAATGGAGTCAATTTGAAGTTCTCTATGGATTTGTTTATTCGAAATAAACCAATCTGCTTTTAGTATTTTTCTTAAGAATTTATTTTGAATAATTTTAATTTTCTTGATGTTTGTAGATGAGGCATTACACCAAATAGGATAAGCGTATGTAAGAGAAGGGCGAATAATAGATTTAAAAATTGAAATACCACAATCTATTCTTAATTTGACTTGCTGTTACAGATAGGGTATAATTTTGAAATTTTGTGATAGGTTTTGTTAGTGATAATTTGAATATGTGATTTCCAAGTGAGACGTTGGTCTAAATGTAATCCTAAATATTTAACAGGTATATTATTGTCAAGCCAAGGAATATTTATATTGTTGATAATTAGGGAAGGAGGTTTAGTTGGTCTACAAAGAGTAAAAATTTTTGGTTGAGTTTTAGTCGGATTTATCAGTATTCTCCAGAGTTGAGTCCATTTTAAATATTTTTGAATAGAATTTTGTAGTGTATTGCGTGCAATTTTTATATTATTATGAGTAGCAAATAATGCCGTGTCATCAGCGTAGAGCGCTATTGTAGTAAAAGGTAAGTACGGAATATCTGACATGTAAATATTAAAAGTAAAGGAGAAAGAGTAGAACCTTGAGGAATTCCTGATTGAATTGATCGTGTACTGGATAGAGAGGAGTTAATTTTAACTACGAAATGGCGATCAAAGAGAAAATTTTTAATAATTTTGAATACATATATTGGAATACCTATATCGTATAATTTAAATAAAAGACCTACATGCCACACTTTGTCAAATGCTTGAGCTATATCTAAGAAAGGCCGATGGTGTGTTGTTTGTTATGAAAACTATCTGCTATTAATTCTGTAACAAGTAAAAGTTGATGTGTGGTGGAGTAATTTGAGCGGAAACCAAATTGATATTTAGGTAATACTTGAATTAAAGATATGTAATTAAGAAAACGAGTTAATAATAATTTTTCAAAAATTTTTGATAATGACGATAAAAGACTGATAGGGGCGATAGTGCGTTGGGTTCTTGGGATCTTTGCCAGCTTTGCAAACAGGACGAACATGAGCAAATTTCCAAGCTTGAGGGAAGTAAGAAAGACGAAGCATAGCATTGAATATTTTTGTTAATTTAGCTACATTTGAGATATTTAATTCTTTTAACATTTTATTTGAAATTCCGTCATGACCTGGGGCTTTATTTATTTTTAATTTTTGTGTTATATTCAGTACTTCATGAGGAGAAATATACTTAATAGCAGTAGGAACAGCATAAACAGGGGAGGACATAAAGGTTTCTATTTTATCATTAAATTTTTTGATTAATTACCGGATTTGGTGTAAATGATTTTTTCAAAATGATCCGCAATCAGGTTAGTTTTTTGCTCATCATTATATGCTGTAAAAATTTCCATCATTTAAAATAGGAATTGGGGAATAAGATTTCATTAGCTTCTTAATAGTAGACCATTGGGGTCTACTATTAGGGTGAATTTGTTGAATGTAATTTTGAAACTTACTGAATTTATATTTATCAATACGAGATTTGATAATTCGAGATAATTTATTTATTTTCTTTTTAATATCTGGTCGGCGAGTTTGTTGCCAGTATCTTCGTAGGTTATGTTTAGATTTAATTACGTTTAATATACATGTGGGTAATTGGGTTCGAGAATGTATATACGGTTTAAAATATTGTAATTGAATTTTGATACGAAAGTTGAAGAATTTTGGTGAATTTGTCAATTTCATTATCAACTTTGTCAGTAGTCAATAATTGTTTAGGAAAATTGTAATTTAAATTAAGTTTATTTTGAGTAATTTTTTTCAAAAATTATATAAATGTAAATTTTTTAAAGATCTCTCACATCTTTAATATGCACATTACCAGCAATTTGTAAAAATTATTATATTTGTTAGTGTAAGTGCTTCAAATAACTTCAAATGGAATATTTTGAAACTTCAAACATTTTCTGTGAAAATGTGCTTCAAATTTCCCATATTTAGTCGCGCTAAAACGCAATTTTCTTTAAAACGGCACATAATTTTTAAAAGAAAATTGCCATTTATGACTGGGTTTGTGTTCTTTAATATTCTAAAATTAATATTTCCGTTCTACCAATAGGAAACTGAAAAAATTAAGAAAATGACAAAACAAATCTAGTTTGTGCGGTGATAGACGACAGTGGCAGCTGGCAAGAAAGGAGTATGTGGCAATTCAGAATAGCTAGCGAAGGCCCAAGGAAATAGAAAATGAGTACGGGAAAGTATGTGCCATTCTGTAGCACCATTGGGTTTTCTTTTTGCTTGGTGAAGGGCTGAAACAGACGAAGAAATCAGGCATCTTCTTGAGTTACTGGAAACTGCCTAATGAAAACCAATTAATGCTTTTCTAAAATATAAGGAAAGGAAGTGTTTCATTTAATTACCTTGTCTATTTAATAATTATTTTCTAGTTAATGTTTTCTTTGTTATATTTTGTTGTATAAGGTTCTCTGATACAATGTATTGTTTATTATTCTATACCCAAAAATAACCACATTTCTGTGATTTATAAAATGTATTAACATTAAAAAATATAATGAATAGTTGTGAGCTTTTATTCTTCTTTCTTCTATTATATAATAGAATTTTGAGAAGTGCAAAAGACTGTTTTCTCGAGGCAGCATACAATGCTCCTACGCGACCGCTTTTGTGAAATAGGTGCGCCCACCGGAATGTTAAGACAAAATCTAAGCCAATGTAATGTCAAACTCTGCATCTTCTGATTTTTCACCACTTGACACTTTTTCTGACAGTATATTTGCCCGTGGTAAAGCATAACACATTTCCATTAAAAGTGGATTTATTACAGACCTCAATGTTGCCTCAGTAAAACAAGTTTAGAAAGTAATTGTAACATTTTAGTTTTAGGAATTGATTGTTTTTATGATTGATTTCTTGAAGTCATAAAATAGCTGGATCATATTTATTTTGTAATAATTTTAAATATTCAATTAGGTGTAAAATCCATTTATGTTCCATTGAAATATATTGTTTAAATAGCTTGAGTTAGAAATAATTATGTATGTGAAGAGAGAAGATTATATTATCAAGGGAATATGTTCTAATATAGGTTGTATAGATTAAATCTATTTAAATTATACTTCTCTAGTTTCTGTATCTGTATCCTCTAACTGTTCATTTGCTTCTTTTGGTCTACCTCTTACTCTTTTCTTGATCTTATTTCCTAACAATAGTTAAATATTACATGAGTGAAAATTGATGGACGTTTTCGATTACTGATGTATTGCAGTCAAGATCTTCTCATGGATCTTTCACTGCAATGTGACAGGAATTTCCAATTGAGTTGGAGGACATTTATAAATACTTCCACTATAGATCGAATAGAAGAGGTAAGAAAAAATTTAATTAATTATTGAAACAAGTAGAAAACTAAACAAAATCATTACTTTAATGTGAATTTATACGATTTCGTACCTTGAAGGATAATAGCTTTCGTGATTCTCAACTATTGTTTATTTTATAATGAATTTTGAAAGAAATTTCTTACATCTCAAAATGTTTAATAGTAGATACAAGAAACAGACTCGTGGCAGCTCTTGCTCAGCGTGCTCGGTTTCCGCTACGCGGCCCCGGGTTCGATTCCCGGCCGCAGCAAGACTATTGTGTTCGTTTTCCTTACAATGTCCAAGTATATGTTGCCGTGTGACAATGAGACAATTCACTTCTCAGGTTGATAAGACCGGAATACGGCGTGGGGATATGTACGTGCTAACCACACGTACCCCCTTAACCCATCGCCGCGAGGCAGGGACGTCGCCGGTAGACCTGAACGGGCTGTCACGTCGAGTACATACATACATACAAATATTAAAAAAAGAATTGAACGTGTGTGTGTGGGTGTATGTATATATATATATATATATATATATATATATATATATATATATATATATATATATATATATACAGGTTGTCCAGAAGCTCCCATTACAAAAAAATACCACAAATTCTGTGATGTCAGACATGAAGAATGGCAGGTCCAGTTTTTTCCGAAAAAAAAATTGTCTTTGAGAAAATTGAGTTTAAAAATCACTTTCGGGGCTTGAAATTCAAACCGGCCGCAACGACATTGCAGTCACCTTCTGCGCGGAGCATTTCCTCGTTTCTCCGCGTAAACAGTGAAACAGTCGAGTAATATTCTGGAAAGCATCGCGTTGCTTACACTAGAATACTTAATAGAATCAAGTATTTGCAGGTTCTATTCAATAAATATTTTAAATGTACGTACAGAATATCGAGTTTTGTTCAAAATGATAGCCACGGTACACGGCGGCGTAAACATAAATTATGAACACGATCCAACATTTATGAAAAAGATTGAATCTCCTGGAATGCTCGAATTGTTATTTTTAGCACATATTAATATGAACTAGTGCTTTGGGCATAAGATTGCCACGTAAATGATAGTCTCCTGAAGATTATTCTAAATATCGTGATATACTAAAAGCGTTTTGGAAATGAAAATTCGTTTTCTGAATTCCCGTTCCATGAAAATACTGAGTTTATCTCTGGGCGCGGAATTTGAATTGATACTTTTTACAGTCATTTTGTGGTGATGCAGACCGAACAGTGCATTGAAGAATCTTTGTAGGGGTACGTAGGCCATTAACCTAACCCACAGGTCCATATCAACAGAGATAAAATAGCGTCGCCGTATGTGCCATGCAACAATGAATAAAAAATACAAAACCAGTATATTACTGATGTGGAAAGGTAAAAGACTGAGAAAAACTGTGATGTTGCATTGAGTGATGTACAAATACTTCTAGCAGGCAAAAGTTTGACCGTGCTTCACTGAGGTTACCGGCCCACTGCCATTCGCAGCTCGTATTTTGGTCGATGTCCTTGCATTTGTCACTTGCTAGGCCGCCTCACATTGTGGTTTATATCGTATGGCGAACCTCCCACCGCCACCTAGTGATTCACCCATCAGCCGCATGTCAGTTTTGCCTCAAAACAACGGATTGCGTAGTTCGAAAACCCGGTCCGCACAGTGGTCATGGCTGAAGAAGCACCTGTACGGAGTCGTCTTTCCCCTTCTCTCCCCTCCGCACCACCCACAGCGTCCCGCCGCCGGCAGCGTATACTAAAAGCTAAGCGCGGTCAAGGCAAATTAGTAGAAATATCGAGTTTGAGTGCGAGATGCCCGAATAAGCATGTTTTCAATTAATGAGTACTGCGACATGTACTTAGTCTTCGGCGAGTGCCAGAGCAACGCTTGTGCGGCAGCTCGAGTGTCCGCCGAGAGATACCCTAGCAGAAGACACCCTTCCCACTGCGTTTTCTGGGCCTCGACGCAAGAATACGTGCGTCGGGGTCAGTTTTACCGGGC
The DNA here is from genome assembly GCA_031308135.1 of Acheta domesticus. Classification (NCBI taxonomy): domain Eukaryota; kingdom Metazoa; phylum Arthropoda; class Insecta; order Orthoptera; family Gryllidae; genus Acheta; species Acheta domesticus. The sequence goes on along the minus strand of JAHLJT010002406.1, from coordinate 78,772,054 downwards.
GGAAGTGTCGATGCAGGTGTGTCTCGCTCATCTGTCGCTACAGAGGAAGCGGTATTGGAATATTTCGAACAGGAGCCTTCAAGCAGTGTGCGAAATTTCGCGCGAATGGCTTGTTTATATTACATTTTTTCCTTACAACTAAAAGAATTCAATTTTCAATGTGAAAATAATTTTATGTGTTATCAGATATGTTTTGGAGAAAAAAATGTACAGAGCAGTTGCGGTTATGATTTAATTTGCATATTATTTATGTTTATTCCTGTTTTCCATAAAATATTCTTTTGAGATATAAATAACCAACATAAAACTATATTATTATTAGGGTGTTAAATAATAAGTAAAAAAATAACCAACATAAAACTATGTTATTATTAGGGTGTTTTTATGTAAAATCTACAAAAATTATCCAATTAATATGTTTCAGTTCAAAAAAGTATGCAATTATTAAATGGAAAAGTTATAAATTGATTAATTTTTTAAACAAATGAAAATATTGAATATGTAGAGATATAACTGAAAGATTTAGGACTTGCATGTAAAGTATTTCTAATTAATTTAAAGTAGCAAAATATGCATGTTCTATAATATTTAAGTAGTAAGGATAATCATTCTGCATTAAAATATATTTAAAAACTTAAATAATTCAAATGAAGGTTTGGGGTTAAAAATTGATTATAATGCATAATTTTTTCCTCTTTGTCGGCTTGTGTTGTACATTATGAAAATATCAAAGAAAAATATTGAAAATTATGACACTGAAATAGTGTAGTAGTGAACTGTTTCGACTCCCTTACATTCTGTACTACGTAGCAACCTCGAAGAATTAAATTGAAAAAATGGTCGTTACTCATTTGTGTATGTATCTGCTAACTACAATTCAAGCTCAAAGAAACAAAACAACTCCCAACTACTTTTCTCGAGTAGCTGCCAACTGCCTTATGACATGGTTTCACGAAGTAACTCCAAGATTTGGGAGAAAGACATGCTCTCATCTTGCATCTGGAAAAGCAAAGCGGCGGGTAGAATGGTCATTCAACTTCGAGAAATGGATAGTCGAGGCCGTTTGCCTTAACTTCGATGTTCCACGTAGAACAGTTTAGCATATTTTGCAATAGCAGTTATTTCGGGACAATTTCGCTGCGGCAGCAGGAAGTGCTCTTACTGTACCACATATTACTTAAGCTAAAATAATATTTGACGGGTGATATTGATGTTCATGGATCTTTTACGGCACGAACAGATACTTTTATTTACGAAAGATGCAATATTTTTGAGAGGGGAAATATTGATATCCATCAATTAGGGCTACATCTTAGATAAACCGATCAGCGGTTATTAAGAAGTTTAAAGTGGCTATCGTTAGTTTGAGAATTCAGAAAGTGACAGCCGGGAGAATCAATTCAAATTCCAAAGATAATCAATAAATTCAGTATTTTCATTAACGAATATTTTATCTCCTAAATGCTCCTTAGTGTATCACGATATTTAGAATAATCTTCAGGAGACTGTCATTTACGTGACAATCTTAAGCCCAAAACACTAGTTCATATTAATATGTGCTAAAAATAACAATTCGAGCATTCCAGGAGATTCAATCTTTTTCATAAATGTTGGATCATGTTCATAATTTATGTTTACGCCGCCGTGTACCGTGGCTATCATTTTGAACAAAACTCGATATTCTGTACGTACATTTAAAATATTTATTGAATAGAACCTGCAAATACTTGATTCTATTAAGTATTCTAGTGTAAGCAACGCGATGCTTTCCAGAATATTACTCGACTGTTTCACTGTTTACGCGGAAAAGCGAGGAAATGCTCCGCGCAGAAGGTGACTGCAATGTCGTTGCGGCCGGTTTGAATTTCGCGCCCCGGAAGTGATTTTTAAACTCAATTTTCTCAATGACAAAATTTTTTTCGGAAAAACTGGACCTGCCATTCTTCATGTCTGGCATCACAGAATTTGTGGTATTTTTTTTGTAACGGGAGCTTCTGGACATCCTGTATAGATATAGATATAGATATATATTGTTAAAAATGTGTCTTCTCTTTCGTATTTTTTATTTAAATTTGTATCTGAATATTATTTGAAATAACACTTGAAAACAAGTCAGAGTAGTCGCACCTTCCTGTTAATCTTAACAGAACTCAGTAGAATGTATAATAATTGTATACAATATTCCAGTTTTCTCTAGACGAAGAAGAGTTTTTTCGTCGTATCACCTTTGGTGGAACATACAGAGATGAAGTTTTCAAGCGCATTTTGACAGAGGAAGGTATATGTTTTTCTTTCAACATGCTTCCTAGAGAATCATTATTTCCGAAAAACACGTAAGTAAAACCTTTCCTCATTATTAGCTTTGTTCTTAAAAACTTCCAGGGTATTTTAAAGTAATTATCGTTCTAGATTCCACGCTACAAGGAAGTATCTAAATTACGAGAAAGTTAAAGTTCAATGGAGTATTGTGGATGGATACCAACCAAACGCCGATCTCGAGGCGTATCCCTACAGGGGAGTTGGAGCTGGAAAAGATGCAGGCATCCAAATCCGCCTAGAAATTTCACATATTGATTATTTCTGCAAATTCATGACTGAAGGACTCAAGGTATTTGTTAAACTATTAGCACAAAAAACAGCACATGCTTTCTCGCCCTTAGTAACGGTTACGTAACAGCAATTTCTGTGTGCACTTCTCAGTCAATGGGCGCTGGCAACAATACGCGCATGCGGCAATGGGCGCTAGCAACAACTGAGGAGTCTTTTTTTCAAAACCCGATAAATTCAAATAGGTTATACATAGTTTAGGCATTTTTGAGCCATTTCATTATCCCTCAAATTGGGTTTTAATAACACTCGATAAATTCCATTGTAAACTAAACTTTAAGCATTGAAAACTTCAAGATTTTAGCAAAAACCGATATAAATGCATTCTTAAAATTTGTTTTACGAAAAAATACCTTTTGCATTTATCGAGTTTTGAAAAATCGCTCCGCAATTGGCACAGGTTTTCTGATCAGTTTTTGTTAAACACGCCATTCTTGCCGCCAACTTCTTCTGTTTTCATTGTTGTGGTTTCAAATAAAGACTTACAAACAAACAAAACCCTAATTAGTCTCTTCATAAAATTAATGTCTTCAAACCGAAATTAATTATAAATGCCTCGAAAAGCAGTAAACCCGAAAAATCGCTAAAATGTTTAGTTTTTGCTGCCTACTCGCTTTCAAAACCTGTTCCAACTTCGTAAGTTCGTTTTTAATAGGTTAAAATAATATGAAATAGTAAATAAACGAACACTACAAGCTGCGGCAGCATAACTTCCTTTTCAAAAACTTAATAAAACCTACTGTATGATTCAGAAAACTTTTTTGTTTTTTATAATCCAGGCACATACCATAAGTTTTTTTTTCACATAGAAGATCAAATCAGGTATGTGATGTCCCCCATTCTCCATACATTTAGTGCATCGATTTCTGGCGTTTAACGTGACTCTTGTCAGCATATCAAGCGTTATGTTGGCAACTTCTTCCTAGATGTTGGTCTTCAAATCTTGTAGGATCGTTGGACAAGGCACATAAACACGGAAATTCAAAAAAAAACTAGAAAAGAATTACAAAGGGTCAAATCGGGAGAGCGGGCCGGCCACTGCAAATCGCCCCTAAGTGAGATGAGGCGCTCCAAGCATTCCCTCAATATAGCCACTGCTCATGAAGTGTGTGCCGTGGCACCGTCTTGTAGGGACCCAACGTCCCCTAAGTCCAACTCATCTAGGCGTGAGAAAAAAGTCTCTAAGTCCGACTCATCTAGCCGTAGGTACATACCGGCCCGAATTCACTGTAACTGACTTCATTTTCCTCAAAGAATCAGAAACCAATAACTCCATCTGAGGAAATTGCTCGCCACACTTTGACTTTAGATGAATGCAAAGGCATTTGAGGATTGGTGTTAGCCAAGTAGCTCATGTTTTGTTTGTACGGACAAAACGGATGCACACAAATGAAAACGGGGTTCATCACTAGAAAAACAATAGCGTTCTCAGGAACGACTTCGAAAAGAACCTCACACGCATTCCTCCGACAATTTAAGTCACGTTCAAAAAGTTCTTGCACAATAGTCATCTTGTAAGGATGGAAATAAAGATCATAATTACGAATTCTCCTCACAGAACGGTCGGGAAGTCCAAGGGCATACGCATGTTTGCGCACAGAACGCAGTGACGATCGCAACACTGAGGCTCTCATTGCCTCAAAGTTCTCAGGTGTACTAATGGGCCGAGGGACTCCAGTTCTTCGTCTTGTCTTGCACTTAGTCTGAACGTAGTGGCCCATGTAATAATTGATTTTCGGTCCGGGACAGAGGCCAAAGGGGATAAATTAATTCCGAAAAGCGCGCTGGGTTGCGATCACAGAACATCCGATTGAAAGGTACGCTCCTCACTGTTTCAACGCATGATGGCGACTGAACTGTGTTCCCGGTTGCCGCACAAAACATTATAGTACCTCCTCACGAACGAGACCTCCATCACTCCGCTATCAACCACTCAGACATCAACCGACTGAATAGCGTGCATTTCAAAAAAGGACATTATGCTGCCGCACGCTGTATTAAACTTTTTTTTTTTATTTTCAGCACATCGAACAGACAAGCAAGGATAATTTCACAAATGAATTAAACATTCATAACTAAATGCCATCCAATATATGAATGCATTCGAAACTACGATACCTTTTCTTTATGTATATATTGTGATATAACACACGTTGGGGGCCTAATTATGTGCTGAATCTAAGCCGATGTGTAAGGGAAAACTACCATCACACATAAGGTGCGTCAGTCAGTTTCAGATAGCAAGGGACACGCGCTAAATTTGTTTATAGGGCGTCAATCGTGTCTCTTACCTGCTGTTGAGGCAGCGAATATAGCTTCAGATTAATGTAGCTGGGAGAGCTATGAATTGGGTTATGGCGAAACGAACATTCTGGAAAACGCTCGCTCGCTCGTTCGCTCGCTCGCTCGATCTCTGAAAAGACACAATGTACCCCTCTTATTAGAAGATTATATGAAGGAATAAGCAACCATTGAATAAATCGTTCACCTTTTTAGATGTTTTCTCACAGAAAAACAACCTCCTTTTTTGTTAATTTTTCTCCAACAAGTTTCGATCGCTTCCCGCTTAAAATGCGGTTATTCTTTGGCAGGCGACACTAGTACCGACTTTGAGAGCTTAACCTGTTCTCATGAAACGTTAATGCACGCTCATTGCAACTTGTTTCGGGTGCGAAAAACAACTGCAGGAAAGTTCCTGTTTCGGCGTTTGAATTTGGTGACAATGCTGTTATAGGTTAAAAACGGAAATCTCCATGCCGTTATATAGCGTTTTGCGGCAAGGACCCAATAGGAAAGGGAATCAAGTAGGACCTGGCGAAGAGATGCTAAACTAACAAGCCAAATCTATTCCAAGACACTCAAGAGCAAAAAAGTTTGTCCGCGCACTTTTCCGTAACCAGCACGCAGGTTTTGGGGGAAATTTTCCGACGTGGTACGTTTAAAATGAAAATTCTGAGCTGGTAATTAAGGCCAAAGAATGTTATTAAAAACCAATCTCCCGCCACGGCGCCAAATTTGAATCATTTTTTGATGCCAATGTGCTAACACTTTCTGCCATCCGGCCACCGACATTGATGATATGAGGGGTGAGCGCTCTTGATCGAAGAATTGCATTCTGTTTACTAACTAGTACAATAATGCACAGAGACTGAGATTTTTTTGAAGTACAAAACGTCGAAGTCACGGGAACACAGTTTATTCTAAGAAAAAAGTTTGGAAATGGAGATGAACACACTTACAGAATGGTGGTGACAGTGGCGTTGCTACCTCACTTCGAGGGGATTATACGTCCGTTGCCGGTCAGTCCCGGCGGGAAAAGGTCCGCCAAGATGCTGTTGAAGAGGCCCCGTAGACGGCAGGAAAAGTCTGGCTCCCGGTGTCCGCACCAGGTGAGCCGACAGCCGTCCGCAGCCACCTGCGAAGTGACGTGTCGTAATTTCGTTGCGCGAGTCCCAGATCGTCAAGCGTTGCTTTGACCGCGTTTACACAGCTGAATGATTGTACCGCACACCCTTCCTGATATTTTTCGGATGTTTTATTAGTACATAATTTTTGTTTAGTTGAAGGAAGACCTCGAAAACAATTCGAATTTTTGCAATTTTCGAAAAATCAGGGTTTTTAACGAAGATGTGACCTGCACCATTCTCATAACCGTTCATTACGCTATACGACCACAATATAATAAAATTTTAAAAAATTAATACTAAAATTTAATTAAAGAATTTGGTATCATTTTTTTGAAAATGTTCAAGATGTTTCATGTATGGTCTGTCTGTATTTGGCGTAATAACCCGTTGCGGGCCAGGGCCTACCAGCAGCGCCCCGGCCCTGAGGCCCTGGGTTAAGAAATACGTGTGGTTAGCACATAGACATCCCCAAGCCGTATTCTGGTCTTCTCAACCTGAGAAGTGAGTTTTCTCATCGTCAAGCAGCAACATATACTGAGACATTGCAAGGAAAACGCATACTATAATAATAATAATAATAATAATAATAATAATAATAATAATAACTATAATAATAAGCAAATTGTTCTGCCTGAACTTGACTCTGACCACAATCTTGTAATTTAAGTTCTAGGAGCAACAAATACTGCAACCACCAATGAGCATCCCGAAAGTACTTATGTAGGTCGTGTGAACTGGCAAAAATTTAAAGAACAAATGGATCTAAATCTTATATTTCCTAAAAACATTAAAACAACAACAGATTTAGACAATGAAATAGTAACTTTCACAGAGACTATACAAAAATCAATTAAATTATCAACCGTACCTTACAGAGTAATAATTACTAAAAACTAAGAATGCATTCCCACTAAAATACTAAACTTAATCAAAAGTCAAAGTTAGACGCCTATGGCAAAACGCAAGATCAGAAATTAAAACCAAGCTAAACAAACTTTCAAAAATACGAGTAGTTAAACTTATCGTAGTTAAACTTAAACTACAAGACTACAAAATCAACGAATTTCAAAAAATAATCAAACAAATTCACCCAAACAGTAGACCATTATGGACCACAGTTAAAAAACTGTGTAAAAATAAATCTATCATACCATCCTTAAAATACAATGGCTCAAACCTACTCACCGACTCCGACAAAGCCAAGGCCATAGCTGAACATTTCAAAAACACATTCACACCTAATCCTATTTCAGATATAAACTTATTCAATCATATTATTAACAATTTTCAGCAAACAGTACAAACAGTACCAATAGCAACTTCATTTATTTCCCCCTCAGAAACCTCCAAAAATATCACTCAGATTAAAACAAAAAATATCAACCGATTATGACAATATCTCCAACAAAACACTTAAAGAATTAAGCAAAAAATCAATAGCCGCACTAACTGAACTATTTAATGCGGCTCTAAGACTACAATATTTTCTTCAAAGTTGGAAAACAGCTATAATTTTACCCTTCTGCAAACCAGGAAAAGATGCAAGAAACCCGTCAAATTACAAACCAATTAGCCTTCTTCCATCCATCGCTAAACTTTTCGAAAAATTACTGCTAAGTAATTAAAGTAAACCGTAGTAGACTAATAGTAGACTAATTAAATTTATTAAAAAAAACAACAACACATTACCTGACTTTCAATTTGGTTTCCGATCCAAATATTCAACTAACCACCAACTACTGCGCCTAACCGAATCTATAGCCACAGCATTCCATCAATGAAAACACTAGCCATCTTCTTAGATATAGTAAAGGCCTTCGACACTCTTTGGCATACTGGTCTCCTGTACAAGTTACAACAACTAGGAACTCCAGAATATCTATTCAATATCATTCTTAGCTTTCTGACCAACAGAAATTTTAAAGTTAAAATAAACTACACACTTTCAACACAACATACAATAGATTCAGGGGTTCCACAAGGATCTTATCTTTCAACATTTTCATGTACTTTAACATTTTTATCATATATTTTTACTGTATTTACATTTTTCCAAACGTATTTAAGAATTGCTTTTGTTTTGTTTCATGGGTACATGCAAACAAGTAATCATTGTTTCAAATATATGTATTTTTCTCATATTAAGAAAATCGATGCTATTTCCCTAAAAACAATTTCCCATATGAAAAATTGTGTTTACATTGTGTTTTGAAACATACTGCATCAGAAACAACAAAAAATTAACTTAAACAAAATTTTGTTGCATGGTGTAATCTACAAATCAATAATTAGACCCTCGCTAACCTATGCAAGCCCCGTTTGGATAAAAGCAGCCAACAGCCACATTAACAAACTCCTAATTTTTCAAAATAAGTGTCTCAGAAAAATAACCAAAGCTCCGTGATTTATTAGTAACGACCAACTGCATAGAGAACTAAAAATAGAATCTTTTCAAGACTACATAATCAAAATTTCAAAAAACTTTTATTAATTATTACCAGAATCGCCAGCTACAGCAACTTACCATTTAGGTACAAATTACAGCCAACCACGGAGAATTCATTCACGCTACCCTAAAGACATTTTCAAGCCTCCTTAAGTAACTGAAAATATAAACTGTTGCACTCTCTCTCTCTCTTTATTACACTCTCGCACACACAACAACACCAACTCTTTTTTTTCTAACAAACTTCTACAGAAAGAATATTGACAGACCTGAGGATGGTTCATCCTAAAACGTTATGTAATCTTATGTAAACGCCCTTGAAAGGCAGAAATGCCGAACAAGAAGAAATAAAATTAAAAAAATAAATAAATAATCTTGCCCGACCAGGAATCGAACCCGGGGTCGCATCATAGAAAGCGAGCATATTGACCAATGAGCTAAACCGGGAGGGCCTCATATATAGTCCGCCCTCAAATTAAATTTATATTTGTTTCAAATTGAAGGAGCCGCAACGTCAGCCAGATCGATTGGGGAATATTAATTTTGGAGAAAATCGGCTGGGGTCGAAAAATATCCGGAGAATTACCTGTCACCAATGGTCTGCTACAAGGATATGCAATCGCTCCCACACTCTTCAAAGTACATCTCGTACATCTAACGTCTGCCCTCAAGAAATGGAGGTGAATTTGCGCGAATGTGAGAGTTTCAACCAGAACTTATAAACAGTTTACTTTGATATTTGCTGACACCCTATTGCTAATGACAGAAGATGAAGATGATATTCATTACATGTGAGAAATCTGTTTGAATAACGCCAGAGGCTGGGGCTAAGAATAACAATATTAATAACAATTCTCTAAAACTGAATATATTGTAGGTGACAATGTAAACAGAAATTTGATGTTATAAGGTTGAATTATTAAAGAAATTGATAGTTTTAAGTCTCTTGTAGTAACACCTACCAAAAACAGTAAAAGAGAAGCTGAAATTATTGAAAGAATAAGAAAATGTAAACAAGTTACAAAACACTGCCCAACACGTTATTCAGCACACAAATTAAACCCTGCACGAAGATAAAGATGTACAAGTCTACTAAAGCATTGTCGCCTATGGAGCAGAAGTGTGGACAAGAACAGATCAACTGAAGAAACATGGTACTATCACAGCACATATTTTCTAGTATTATTGGAAACAGCTACGTATTATTGAAATATTGTTATTTCTCGCTACTAACACCTCAGTTATTATTTAAAAACTTCCAGTTCTACCAATTCAAACAAAGCGCCTGTGATACATATCTGCATTCATTTCAACAGTCAGGTCCAGCAATCATTTCTAACTCTTACAAATGAAACAAACTGGAAAAAAATGGGGAGCATTCATGCAAAAAACATGTCCATCGGAAAATTGCAGCATACTATTAGCACTGCAGTAATACGTCATCCTGAGCGGTATCTTCTGACCTGACAACAGGGTAGGAACAAAAGTAAATATATCCCTAATAAATTTACTTGTAAACTTATTCATACAAAATCCAATATGTCCACAGCGTTGTTGCAAGTAATGAAGAACACGTTCATATAATCAATAAGACGCAAGTAAGAAGATTCACGATTACATGACTTCTCATGCTGCATGGTTCATTCCATCTTCACCAACAGCCTCCCATTTTATTTAATACAAGATTGGGACTTCAAGGATACAAAAACTTTGAGTAGTACACGCAATAACGTACAGAACATCAGGAATGTGAAGGGAATTATTATGCAGAAAACAATAAAAGGGAAGAAGATTCATGCAGTCTAAGTTTTCCCAGACCAATATTTTAGATTTAATTAAAATCCTGCTTTGACCCTTTAACCCGGCTGCGGTCCTCAAATTTACTCCTTCTCAAGATCCTTGGGTCCAAATGGACCCATATAATTTCTCTTGCAGATTATTTACTTTTCCATTGATCATATTTAGTATTCTTAATAGGAAGTTAAAGTTTTACACCTAAATATTAATTATACACATTTATTTTATTTATAAGGTTGTGCAATAATGTAAAATAATGGTCTCTGAACTTGCGTGATAGCAAAATAATGAACTGCACATATAGAACAATTGTATTACACACATGTAGTACAAATGTAATTGACATGATTTTTACCTCTAAGAGTATTCATTTGGAGCAACGAAAAGTAATTTTGTTACCTGTTTTGTAACACACTCCATTTTCCTCTTTTTCGAATAGAATCTAAAAATCTTAATTTTTAAAACGGTGAATTTTGCATCGAATTTCTAGTTTTTTTTTCTTCTCTAGATGACGAAGTTTGTGGCAGGTGTGTTCTGCGTTCAATAACGGCTTTATAAACGATTCCCCAAGTTTTCTATAAAAAGTGTTATTTTTATAGCATTTTTATTAGCAATCCGAATTTTCTTTTTTGAAAGAAACGTTTGAATTGATGTAAAATGATTATTTTGTCATAGAGAACCACAATAGGCCACAAAAATGTATTTTTTCCATGAATAAGAACTAATTGTATCAACAGCTACTTTTGTAGAATTATAGGTGGTCATTATTTCTGGTTTCTTTTCTCCAGATTCGCAGCCTCTTGCATCATTCTAAAGGGTGCTTTGAAGGACAACACACTTGTTCATTTGTGGCACATACGATACTAATGTCAGGTAACTCGCAAAAGCGAAAGCAGAATATTAGTTTGTATTCCCCTTTGTCTGGAGAAGTGTTGGCGGTATAGAAGATTTGATTTTGCGCATAGTTCCACCCAGAGTAATGTCCCGTTTGAGAAGCTCCTGACCCAACTGATATGATGTAAGGAAATTTTCAGGAGTTATTATCGTTCAGAAGTGAGGATAATTATAGCACAACTTTTATTCCCATATTTTGTTCTCTGGGTTGCCCTTCTTGTTTGCCAGAGGTTGTGCATTCCACACGTAACGTGTTTCATTCAAAATTTCCCTCTGTATTTGCCAAGTCTTTGGCATGTGCTGAAGAAATGGACAATTGCCTCGGAAAACGTCTAATTATTCATTGATTGTTACATACAATTGAAGATTGCACATTATCGGAAGAGGAAGAAACACATCAGAATACTACGTTCTAGTTTTGGAAAGAACCGTCTTTCCGTAGTTTAGAGGTGAGATCGCTCCCAGCTGTTCGTAGAACTTTGATAGTATTTTCGTAGTTTGATAGTATTATTCGACGAAATATTGTTATTGTACACCTTATGAGAAGATAAAGTCTCCAATGACAATACATTCCTTCCATGGTTGATTTCTACGAATTTACCGAGTTATTATACGAAATTTCTAACAGGAGTTCAACATGAGAAATGTCACGGGTCCAAATGGACCCGAAGAACTTACGTGTAAAAAAAATTATAATTCCTTTCGCATTGAAAATAAATTAATGACATTTTATATACGGGTAGAAAACAGTAAAAAAATAATTGTCATGGAGTATCAGAACGATCGCATCATTTTCTTAAGCTGTACAAGAAATTAAAATTGTATTTGGGTCGAAATGGACCCGAGGGCCACAGCAGGGTTAAAAACTTGGCCGAAACAATGGTGCCATCGATGTCAAAAGAAAATTTCGTCACAACAAGAGTCGATTAATATCAATGTTGATTGCAAAGTTTTCTTCAATATTTTTTTTCATCAAATTTGCCTTCAAGTACAAGCCAAACATTGCTGCAGTACCACCATCTGCAGGTGCAGCGTCTACCATCAGATCCAGCAGTGGCTAGGCGTCGAAAAAACCTGAAGATTGGGAATGGAAAAGAACTAAACATGGCCTTGCAAATGTGACAACTTTGTTACCACCCGCACCTTCAGCTTGATTGAAAGTTTTTTCATGCAAATGCTCCAAGAACTGTCAAAAAAATTGTGACTGCAAGAAGGCAGGGTTTAAATGCTCTAACTTAAGCGTCAATTGCGAGAAGCGTTGTGACAATATGACAGTGGTTTCTGAAGATGACCTAGAGGATGAATTACAATTGAAGAGTGAGATTAAGCCAGATTTTCCAACCTATGGAACTGACGAAGAAGTGGAAGTGGAGCAGGACAATCCACAAGTTAATAGTTATACCAAACATGAAGATATTATACAACACAAAATGCTGAGAGTAATAAAATTCCATTTCTCTATTTCTATGTAACAACAGCCGTCAATGTTCAATAACCGTCATATTTAGTAGCAGGCAACTATATTGCTTACAGCTAATTATAATTACGTATAGGAGTTGGAGAGTTAGTGAGAGAGGCTAAGTGATGTGCCATTCTTACAGTAACATCCAAGTAATTTTTTCCTTTGGGTTCGACACGCAGTAGCGGCGCATCTGTTCATCGGACAAATAACCTCTAAATCCTAAAATTGTATAATCTTTCATTTCATATAAGGTCAATATTCACGAAAAATGCGTAGTTTCTGAGTTACATTGTGGTAAAATGGGATGAATCAAATATAATATGGGATGTATCAATATACAAAATTGGTATATATTAGTGAAATAGGCGTAATAGCCACTATAAAATTCGCATATAATACTCATTATGTGTCAAAATGATAAAGTAACTGAAAATGTGTCTCCTATTGAAGAAGAAAAATAGGCTAATGCGCAGATGTCCTTTTGTGAACGATTTCTTGTAACTCAAAAGATCGAATATAATGTTGGAATACAAAAAAAATTCAATGTTGTGGCTTAGTTTAAGATTTAATAAAATTGATTATATCCGTAAATATTGAAAACTAAAGAAATATATATCAGGGTTTGATAACACTAAACTAATAATCCCTACCCCCAGGAACACAGTTTAACACTGCGTCATAACTCCTCGTTCTTTAGCGTTTGCATAATTTATGGACGACATTTGGGCCAACATGTTTTCCAACTGTTGTTGAAATATAATTTGGTGTATGTTTTCGGGCATTATTTGTGTCACATAACAGTGGCTGTGTTGAACTTTCGTTTTTGTAATATTGTGATTTTTTCTTTGTAGGTACAAATTCATGGCGTAGCGGATTTTCCACGTCCAGACCAGCATTCTTTCGTTGTGCCGTTGAATAGCGTTATGCGCGTCACTGTATCACCTTCCGAGGTAACAAGAACTCATATATTTAATTACATAACACAAAATGAATCACTAATCAGTACACGCAAACAAGAAACATTCAACGTTATGTTATTGATGAACAATTTATCAATTGATCTTACAAACTATGGTGCTAAAACAGCACATACTTTCTCGTATTAATTCTAAATTTACACTTTTCCCAAAATTCAGAGTTTAGCGAAAATGAGACTCTATGCGTCCCTTCTTTCATGCATGAAAACAATTTGGAACGAGTTTTAAGAATATAATTTTTTTAGAAATTGCTTCGTTAGAACTTTAAATTTTACTTTCCAGTATACATGCGTATATACGGAGTAATATACGCAATATAGGGAAAGTTATGCAATGCTGCGCGAAAAAATGGCGAATTTTCGGCAGAGTGATAACGAAAAAGTGGATAAAACCAGTTGCTAAATTAAGAAAAACTAATGGTGCTACAGAATGGCACAGACATTCCCGTATTAGTTTTCTATTTCCTTGGGTCAGGGCTAGCTATTCGGAATTGCCATACGCTCTTGTTAGCTGCCAACTATCGCCGCCCAAAGTACAGATTTGACATTTTCTTACCTTTTCGATTTCCTAATGGTAGAATGAAAATATTAATATTAGAATATTAAAGAACACAAAAACCTCGTCCTAAATGGCAATTTTCTTTTAGAAATTTGTAGCCGTTTTTAAGAAAATGGCGTTTAAGCGCTACAAAAAATGCGAACTTTTAAGCTCTTTTTCTCAGAATTTTTTTTTTAGTTTTGAAAACATTTGATTTGAAGTCATTTAAAGCACTTACACTCACAAATATAAAAATTTTTACAAATGCTGGTAATGTGTATATTAAACACGTGAGAGATTTTTCAAAAAAATACCTTTGTGTAATTTTTTAAAAAGCAAAATAATACCTCATAATGAACTTTACGTCATATTAAAGAATACAATTAGCACTATCTGTTCCTAAAGTTGGAAGAAAAAAATTGGAGCCATGTATGAGAAAATTACGTTTAGCGTTTCTGAAAATGCAAAATTTTGAGCTAGTTTTCACAGGAAACTGTCGAGTTTTCCAGAAATTTTATTTGACATTATTTAAAGTACATGTAGTCATTAATATAATAACGTCAACAAATCACCGCTAATGTAAATATTAACGACGTGAGAGAAGTAAAAGAATTACATTTTTGAAATTTTTGAAGAGAAAAAACCAAAGGATTGGGCAATATGGCGTTTATGCTATCTCTGAGTACATGAAGCACTATCCCTACCAAAAGTTTGAAGAAAAATTTGAAGCCATTTTTGAAAAAATCTTGTTTGTTTTTTCTAATTTTCTAAAATTGCACATATTGCACGCAATATTGTCAGAAAACTAGGAAAATTTTCAAAAATATTTGCATGACCTCAATGAAAGAACTTACAATGGAAAGCAAATTTTATTTGATCGGAAAAGCTCTATCGTTAATTCTGTAGTTGAAGGAAGAGGCCGAAAAAATGCAAACGTTTGCAATTTTCGAAAATTCCGAGTTAACCGCGAAAATCGGACGCATGCCACCTTCATAAGTGTATTTTACTCTATTCTTACATGAAATTTAAAGAAAAAATTTGGAGCCTTTCTTGAGAAAATTTTGAAAATGTCCAGGGGGCTTCATGTAAAGTACCCCCAAATTTTATAGAATCTTTTTCAAAATCTCCAAGCTTTGACTCCAGTCAGATTGACAGGGGTTTCTTCAATTTGAAAAAATTCCTACGTATGGTGTAGATGCTAGTAGTGCTCACAGATGGACGGACGGACGGAGTGACGAACGGACTTTTTGAAAAAAACACTTTTTCGGTATCAGAGGAACCCAAAGCGTGTATTTCCGTTAATATCTCGAAATCGATTTTCCGCAGCATTACATAACTTTCCCTATATTACGTAGATTACTCCGTATACGGGAAAGTAATAAGCGATAAACGTTTTGAGATACAAAAATATCCAATCAGGGTGGTGCATGAATATTATCAGAAGTTATTATAAGAAAGAAAACTATTATAACCAACACTATTGGTTTTAATTTCACGAGTGGAATAATTCAAGAAATGTTCAAGATAAAGACACTTCCCCACAGCGACGGCAACAGCGCCTAGAAAAATATATACTTTGCCTTATTCAGATTCTGGCAGATGCGAGCATGAGAGAGCGATACTCCGTGGGGGAACGCCAATGCTACTTTCCTGGAGAAAAGCCCCTCCGTTTCTTTCTACATTACACGCAGTCTAACTGCAGGTTGGAATGCCTCGCCAACTTCACTTTGAGCGAATGTGGATGCGTTCCATTCTACATGCCTCGTAAGTAAGCTAATTCTGAAAGTTTTTTTTCTAATACTTATGTGCAAAGGAAGTTATCTAATTATAAAGTAGAACAGTGAATGAATTCAAATTTCTCACACAAGATTTCACATATGTAATGTTTCAAATATTAGTAGAAGCTGAACCCATTAGAAAAATTCCATTAATAACTCTACTGATGACACGGAATTCTTTGCAGAAAAGAAATAAAATGTAGTACGATTTCAGTTGTTTCAAAATGGCTTCAGTAGTAGTAGTAGTAGTAGTATGGCTAGTTATATTACACTCTAGGGTGTCTCTCGGATCCCACACTTCATATCTAAACGTGTAGTCTTCATTACTGTATTCTCTTTTCACCATTGCCAATTCTTCTCCTTCTCCCCATGTAGGTCTAGGTCTTACTCTTCTTCGATAGGTAGCTGGTTACCGTTTCCTCAATATTTTTTGCCAACGTTCTTCGTTCATTCTTTGCATATGTCCATTCCATTTTAGTCTTTTCATTTCTATGATGTCAGTTATATTAAAACTTACTTCCGCTTACGTTTAATGTCTTCGTTCTTAACTTCATGCATTAAAGTCAGTACGCAACTTCGGCGCCAGAAGTCCATTTCCATTGCTGTCCATTGGTTTTTTGCTCTTTTTTGTTATTTCCCAAACCTCAGACCAAGGCCATCTAGAACAGTATATTAGAAGGACTGAACCAATGTGAATGTCACGTGATCTGACATAATCTGTGGCTGAACATTTATCGTTTTCCGCATATACTCTTGTCAACGAGCTAGAATATTCTAGCTATTTGGCCATTGTAGGATAAGTTTAGATGCGAACGTATATTTTAATAAATCAGTATTAATTGTGTGCATGGTCACCTGCAAAAAAAAATCCTTCGTCCATTATCTTAAAGTAAGCGGGGTATGTCTAATAGTATTAAGTGATTTAAGTATGTGGTGCAATTATCAAATATTTTATGTAATATGTTTTGTTGCTTGTACTTGGATGTTTGGTTATACTATTATACCCTGCATTTTTTTTCAGTGAATATTAGCAAATTATCTTTAAAGGAAGATATTTTGAGAATTAGGAAGGAGAGATATATGATAAAATATCAAGCCAGTGAAGTGTGCGATGCTGTTAATCAAATTATGATGGATCGACGGAACGCGTTTCAACTTTGAAATGTCCAAACAATCCTGCTCTGTGAGAGAAATGGGTGAAAAAATAAATAGGAAAGATTTTGTCCCTCAGAGAACTTGTGTGTGTGTGTGTGTAAAACAATTCGACCAAAATTTATTCTCTACCAGAACAAGGCAGTAAGAGGAGATGGTGTCGAGATATTTACTAAACGAACGTATCCGACTATAGTGAACGATACATACCCTTCTATCATAGTGAAAAGGCCTATTACTTGACGAAGAGTCGCCAAGTGTTCCAGATATTCATATCAGAAAATTTTGAAATAAAGTTTCTTGAAGCATGAAAATCCAAGAACTTTATTGAAGGGCTTTGTGACACCGACAGACATTCGATTAACGGAGACACAGTTTGGAGTTTTGTACAAATCCTGCTAACATTAATGTTACTTAGTCTATGTTAAACATTTTATTAAATAAACACTGTACATTAGGAATGTTCAGTGATAAGTATAATGGTTTCAAGAAAGTAAAATGCGAGGTGAGAAAACTGAGTGCAAAATATTAAAGTCAATTTAAAGCGTCCAAAACAATTCTTATATATTTCTAATGTAATTTGTGTCTTTTGAATAATCTCATAAAGTCTTAGATAATCCACTAGAGTACTTTCTGAATAAAATATTGTTTTCCATCCTTTCTCTTCTTATTAAAAATAGGGGATAAGTCTAATGTGGTGTACTCCATGCCAAGTAATGACTGTCAACAGGTATACTTTGGGGTGACAAAGCAATATTTTTAAGTAGCATGAATTTCACTAACTTACCTATGAATATTTTACTGTTTCTTACAATATTATCAAACATTATATAGTATAATTACTAATACGGCCATCAGAAAAATATCTGGTAAGCGCATTACAACTAGATGTTAAGTTAATGCCTTATTTTACGTGGCCAGACTCGGGTCATCAGGCCCGCTCTTCCGCCTGACCACGCAAATTTCTACTACTAACTTTCATATTAAATTGAAGTAGACAACTTGAAAAATAGAGTGGGAAAAATATAAATAGAATTGTTATCATGGAGGTACTTAATCTCTTATTAGTATCAATGATGGTAGCAACATTATTTTATGAATACGTAAAATTGCACATATTACTCGCAATATTGCGCGAAAACCACTAAAATTGTCAAAGAAATGTGCATGAAATTAAAGAAATAACCCACCATGAACAAATTTTATTTGGAGACAAAATCTCTAGCTGCAATTTGTGTTGTTGGAGGAAGACGCCGAATAAAATTCAAACTTCCGCAATTTTCGAAGAGTTATCCGTGAAAATCGGACCTATGTCTCCTTAACAAGTGTATTTTATTCTACTCTTACAAGAAGTTTAAAGAAAAAAATGGAGTTGTTTTCGAGGAAAATTTTGAAAATGTCCGGGCACTTCATGTAAAGTACCCCCGAAAATTAAAACATCGGCTTCAAATTCAAGGGGCCTCAGCCAGATCGATTGGAGAGTCTCAGTTTTGGAGAAAATCGTCTGAGCGGTTTATTCGCTAGCGTTGTTCACAGACAGAGGGGCTGACTGACGTTTTGCTCCCAATCGGTTTTTTTGGTATCAAGGACCCAGAAAACAGGAATTCTGGCTGCACCACGTTTTAGGAGATTTTTTTCCCTATTTAGCAACTGGATTTTTTCACATTTTCGTTACCAGGGTATGTAATAAGTTTTTCTGCCGAAAAACCGCAGTTTTTTCGCGCAGCATTACATAACTTTCCCCGTCCTAGTATACGTACGTATAGTATACGGGAAAGAAACAATCCTGAGAAAACCACCGTGATGCGACTAAATGATACGCGACTTATGATACCCTCGTTTTGAGATTAAGATTATGTAGAGAACTTTGACCTTAAAACAATAGACACTATAAATATATTTTAAGCTTGAAGAGAAATCTCCTTTAAAAGTTGTTCCCAGCTGCTGACAGTGTAAGGAGGTGCATGGTACTTACTATGGCTTCATGAAGTTGTAGCCATGTAGTACTTACGCAATAGCGGAGAGTGTTACAAATATCTCAAGAACTAAAAGTTGTTCGATAAAATAGTTTGGAATGATTCAACACCATAAATTGAAAATGCAAATTTCACCATTTTTATTAAGTTATTTTAGTAAGAGAGTATTTTAATTAGGACCATAAAAAAGTGAAGAAAATCATAAAAAAGTTTGTATTAAACAATTCATTATCATCTGTGTTTTCAGGAAATCTCTCTACATTGGTGTGTGGAGAACGCAAATTTTATTGCGTTAAAGATGGCAGCATGTGAGTTCAATTAATTTTAAAATTTATTCTTCAACATTCAATTCAATTCAATTCAACGCTTAATGCTTCGGCTTGTAGGTCTGAGGCTTAATGCTTGAAGTAAATAAGTACTTTTCAATTGATTGTAAATGTTGAGAGTTACATCGAGATAATTCAATCTAGGAATCGTTTTTTTCTACTATACGTCTTTATAACACATTACTAATACATGAAATAAGAAGAGAGATGATCGAAAATTGAATTCCTCTTAAACACTTACGGATATGTAAAGGGTACCGTTATTTAAGGTATCAATGTGAAACAGTTTTAAAGTATAAAAGATAATTTTACTATTTTCTCGCGTACTACCTAGGTAGTTTGGAAAAAAATTCTGTAATGTTTTTCGCGAAAAATGGGTAATTTGTGACGCAAAAAACTATTGTGACACCGACACCAAACCTACACCGTAATTCCAGGCCCAATCAATTACTAGGGTGCTACAACGGAACACACGTTTCCGCATCATTAGAAACAGCTAATTAGCATTGAAATATTGCACTTTCTGCCCTACTAACATCTTAGCTACTATGTTGAAAAACATCCAATTCAACCAAGAAACGAACAACTCACTGTTTCAACGCAGTGTCTTCAAACCAATGTGAATTCGACAACTGCATCAAAATATAATACAAACGTTTTCTAAACTTGTGTCGGAAAAAGAAGCCTGTACCATACAGCTATCAACTCACAACAATGACACGTAATTCACAGAAATTCGCGACAAACGGAAAGCAATTCAATTGTTGCATTCCCTGCATTGTCGATACTATTTATTATTTACGTCAAAAACAGTTAAAAACTGTGTGTGACGAGCTCATATGGGGAGAAGTGCAGCTAGCAATTTTTATTTCCAATATTTCAAAATAAATTATTTCTTTAAAGATTAATACGTAAATCTGTAAGAAAAGGTCGAATGTAAAAACGAACAAAAGAACATACATGTACAAAATTGCAAATTCCTAATTTACGACGCATCCTCTGTCTGAAGTGCAGTAAATGTGCATCGGGCTATTACGTTGTCACGAAATTATAGAAAAAACTACTCGTATTTTCAAAAAAATTAAGCGTGACCTATTTGAAGATATATTTTGATAAATACATTTCAGGAGAAAACCAGCTGCCATCTATCGCACCCAAAAGTACATTTTTTTGACATTATCTTAATTTTTCGTGTTTTCCTAATGGTTAGAACAGAAATATTAATTTTAGAATATTAAAGAACACAAAAACCTAGTCCTAAATGGCAATTTTCTTTTAAAAATGTGTGCCGTTTTTAAGAAAATGGCGTTTAAGCGCTACTAAAAATGCGAAATTTGAAGCTCATTTTCACAGAAAATTTTGAGTTTTCAAAATACTTTATTTGAAGTTATTTGAAGCACTTACACTCACAAATATAATAATGTTTACAAATTGCTGGTAATGTGCATATTAAAGATGTGAGAGATCTTTCAAAAAATTACATTTGTGTAATTTTTGAAAAAACAAAAAAATACCTCAAAATAAACTTTACGTCATATTAAAGAGTGTAATTAGCACTATCCGTTACAAAAGTTTGAAGAAAAAATTTGCAGCCATTTATGAGAAAATGGCGTTTGAGCGTTTCTGAAAATGCGGAATTTTGAGCTACTTTTCACAGAAAACGGTTGTGTTTTCGAGAAACTTTACTTGACATTATTTAAAGCACATGTACTCGTAAATATAATAATGTGAACAAATCGCCGCTAATGTAAATATTAACGACGTGAGAGACAAGTAAAAAAATTACATTTTTGTAATTTTTGAAAAAACAAAAGATAGAGCAATATGGCTTTTATGTCATCTGATAGAGTACATTTACCACTATCCCTACCAAAAGTTTAAAGAAAAAATTTGGAGCCGTTTTTGAGAAAATCTTGTTTTTGTAATTTTTTAAAATTGCACATATTGCACGCAATATTGCACGAAAACTACTAAAATTTTGAAAAAATTTACATGACCTTAATGAAAGAACTCAATATGCAGAACAAATTTTATTTGAAAGAAAAATCTCTATCTTCAATTTTGTAGTTGGAGAAAGACGCCGAAAAAATTCAAACTTTCACAATTTTCGAAAATTCAGAGTTAACCGTGAAAATCGGACCTATGCCATGTTAATAAGTGTATTTTACTCTATTCATACAAGAAATTTAAAGAAAAAATTTGGAGCCGTTTTTGAGAAAATTTTGAAAATCCCCGGGGGCTTCATATAAAGTACCCCCAAATTTTGAAGAATCTTTTTCAAAATCTCAAAGCTTCGACTAGAATCAGATCGACCGGGAATATCCATTTTGGAAGAAATCGTACGTATGGTTTAGGCGCTAGCAGTGTTCACAGACACCGACGGACGGACGGACGTTTTGCTTTCAATTGGTTTTTCGGTATCAAGAACCCACAAAACAGGGATTCCCTACACCACGTTTTAGGAGATTTTTACTTTCCCGTATACGGAGTAATGTACGTAGTATATGGAAAGTTACGTATAATGCTGCGGAAATTCGATTTTTGAGATTTTAACGTATATAACACGTTTTGGGATCCCCTGATACCGAACAAGTGTCTTTTTTAAAACGTCCGGTCGTCTGTCTGTCGTCCGTCCGTCCGTCCGTTCGTCTGTCCGTCCGTCTCTGTCCATCCGTTCGTCTGTCCGTCAGTCTGTGAACAACACTAGCGCCTAAATCATACGTGCGATTTCTTCCAAAATGAATATCGCGGCCGGTCCATCTGTGTCCACTCGATGCGCCGCGATTTTGAAAAACGTTCTTCAAAATTTGGGGGGTACTTTACATTAAGCTCCCCGGACACTTTCAAAATTTTCTCAAAAATGGCTCCAAATTTTTTTCTTTAAATTTCATGTAATAATAGAGTAAAATACACTTACAAAGATGGTACGGTCCTATTTGCACACGTTAACTCTGAATTTTCGAAAATTGGAAAAGTTAGAAGTTTTTTCGCGGCCAATTCCTAAAACTACGAAATTAATGACAGATTTTCCATTCAAATAAAATTTCTTGTAAAAAGTGAGTTATTTCATTAAAGTCATACACATTTTTTGGAAATTTTAGTAGATTTTGCAATATTGCATGCAATATTTGAAAGTTTAGAGAAAATACAAAAATCAGATTTTCTCAAAAACGGCAAAAATTACAAAATTTTTAGGGATAGTGCTAATTGCGACGTGAGATGACATAACGCCTTATTGCCTCTATTCTTTTCGTTTTTTTTTTTTTCAAAAATTGCAAAAATATAATTTTTTGCTTGGTCTCTCATGCGCTAATATTTACATTAGTGGTGATTTGTCCACATTAATAAATTTGAGTTCATGTGCTTTAAAATATGTCAAGTAAAGTTTCTCGAAAACTCAAGCATTTTCTGTGAAAACTAGCTCAAAATCCGTATTGTCCAGAAACGCTCATACGCCATTTCTCATCAAATGGCCGCAATTTTTCTTCAAACTTTTGGAACGGATAGTTTCAATTGCACTCTTTAATATGACAAGTTCATTTTGAGGTATTTTTCTGTTTTTCAA